>JAHZNG010003112.1:0-26409 GCA_027744375.1 Orchesellides sinensis
GTTGTGGTTTATTGCTAATTTTAGCTACAGAAACAAAACTTAAATGAATGAAGAAAAATGTTTAACATAAGCATAATGAGAAAAGAAGTGAGGAAGGGTTCATAATGATTTTCCATTGAGTCGTGTAATTTACAACAAATTAATTCCATAAAGAATATGTAAATTTGTATGTTGCCAAACATATCATGTATATTATCATCAAGACTAGATTTGTATGTGTCATTCTACAGAATATTTGAATTACAAAACGAATGGAAATGAAAAAATAAATTGTTTCAGTCACTTCTTTTTTGTTAAAAAATCCGTAATTTTCCCTACCTAAACTACTACGTATGTATCTGAATGAGTCATATATTTTCCCCTTCAGTTCCGCCAGACTTTAATAATATCTTGGTTTCCAAGTAGGCTTCGCTGCACATATTTCTGCTGCTGTAGTAGTGTTACAACTATGTTTAATCAACATAGAAGCACACATTTGCTTATAGAAGACTTGGAGATAATGAAAACAGGGTTTTGTATATAAGGTACAATTATGATTACAAATGAAGATGAGGGGTGCAGACTGATAAGGCTTGTTAGAGCTATATCTAATATTTTATAGCAGCATTCGCTCGATGTGGATGTGCTGTATTGTATCATTAATATTTTTTTCAATAAATTGAAGACAGATAACTCATTGTGTATGCTACACTGTTGCATACTGTATTTTACAATATATTGCTAGATGAGGCACATTCTGGTACGGCAAGTGAGCGTCGTCACGTAAACCTAAACGAATGAATCAGAGAGACAGTAAAATATGCCTAGTAAATTGAAGACAAGTGTAGGGAGTCAATATGATGGATCCCTCCAGAAGCTGCTAGTGCTTCTGATCATATATACACACTCACACATACAATATGTTGGTGTTTTGAGGTGGTAACGGTGGTTGTTGTTGGTGGTGATGATGAGAATGACGGTAGAAGCAGTGAAGTTGAAATTTTAGACTTTTCTACACGGTACGCTGATAGGGGACTAATAACTGGCTGGAAACTTTGAATGTTATATGTATATTATTATGTAATATTAGGGATGTTGACGTAATTGCAGCTCTCGCTGTATAAAATGGACAGGATGTTGTTATGAATCTAGAAATTTTAGATTAGACATAAAATACATCCATGCAATTTCGCATCCCCACACACACACACCAAGATTGGTAGTGACAAGAGGCAAACTAAAATTATGTACGTTAAGCGCTCTCATGCTTCCTTTGATGACATGACAGTTCATCATGTGATGAGGAAGAGAATTTGATTATGATATTAAAGACTACGGGCTCAGGTGTAAGCATCATGCTCACCCATTTTCTAAAATACTGAAAGCTTTTGTTCATCATTTTTTTAAAGTGAATTATAAAACTCATTTCCGAATCATAACTGTTTCCTGAGTCCTAGGAAAACTGGAGAACGCGGAAGCTGACATGTACACATATGCATACAAAGTCTCTGTTGCTGTTCCTCCTAAAAAAGGCTAACTTTATGTAGCCAAGTCTACCCTGTATTGTAAATATATATGTGGCTATGAATAAATGAATGGGTGAACAAGTTGCATAAACACACGGCGTCATGCACAGAATAAATGTTTAACGACTGATCAGTGACAGGAGAGCAAGGAAATGTGGGATGATACTTCCAGCCTTACCCTCTCCATGTAATATTGTTTCCCTGTGAAAAATGGGTTTTGGTTGTGAGCTTATAAAATATTAGAGCAAAGCTGAGAAAATAGTATTATGCAGAGAGAGAATAGACTTAAGAGAATAAAAAATTATGTATAGAAAATTCGAAAAGCAAGGTTTCTCCATTAAACATGTAGCACATGTACATAGGTTTCATCAAGGGATTTACATTTACATATGTACATTATGCATAAATATGTATGTATATCGCATAAACTCTATTTTAAACATGTATGTATGTGGGATTCCGTATGGTGTACATGGAAGTTTGTGTAGGATCATGATGACGATGATGATGAAGTTCAGAAGAGAGAATAAAAGAGTATTTTCCTCCTTCTGCTTTCTCTTTACGGAGTAAAGTGTATGAAAGTTGGATTGCATTGTATGTGTGTAATATGTAAGTAGGCGGCTTTAGGAAGCTCTTTTCTCTCGCTCTCCCTCTTACTATCTGGTAGAGGTGGTGGTGGTTGGTGAGCAGATCGATGCTATCGTGGTGGTGAGGTTGTTGGTTGTGTGTGAGACCCAGATTTGAGATTTAGTGAACTGGAAAAAGGGAAACTTAAGCTATACATATATAACTTGTATTCTTTACACACATGATATGGTGTGATATACAATACAGATTTTTTCTCATACAACAAAGCATAAGCCTTACACACATCCTCTTTCTCCTTGTTCCTCATAATATGTATGTACATATGTCTAGTCTATGGGTGTGTGTTTTCAGACACAGTAATATATTATGTATAGATTTGGAGAAATCATGGTAGAGTATTTAAACCAGGAAGCAGAGAACAAAGGGAAATAGCACACAAAGTATAATTTTGCTAATCGTTTGAAAACACAAACGATTTGTTGCCAGTGGGAGTGAGTGGTTGTAGCAGGAGCTGAAATTTTATGTACATGTGTAAATAGAAGTTATTGTTTTGAACCTGTAAAAAAGTCATGTAGGCTTATGCATGCATGCATATATATTATTACTATAAACTAGTAGACTGCATATATCTTGTTTAAACTATATAACCTGGAAATAATAGTTATGTATTTAACAGCAGGGCAGGAAAGGTTGACCGGCATTAGCTAAAGCTAAAAGTTAGTTTTTTAGAGTAAAAACACACACAGAGAAAGAGCAACTTGTGTATGGAGAAAGTATGATATTATGACTCTATATTTTGGAAATATTGCAGGGTAAAGGATGGAAGAGGGAGGGAAACATGAATAGAAATGAAATTTTTGCAAACGCGAAAATATCATCAAGTAAAAAATAGAATTGAATTCCCAGTTATTTTTTATGTTCAAAATAAACACACATACATCATGCATGCCTAACATTGTAGTATCATATTATCATGCATAACATTTTGTTGTTTGCTTTCTTCTCCGCCTGGACAAAGATTGCTTTTAAAAAAGGGGAAAGGCAATGTACTGACTGCATGTTTGTGTGTGTATGTTTATTATTACTAATTTGCATTTCAACGTTTTTATATGCATGACCAATGTCCCTTACGCATGTTTAACTTGTCGAATGGGATGAACTAAAATTTTGGTGTATAATAATGGTACACAGAGAGAAAAGTAATAATCGGCAGAAAGGGATTTTTGAATAATAGTAACTTAGCCATAAACTGCAACAAAAAAGTATAGGAGTAACAACAACAGGCAGGAGCTGTCAGATGCATGTACAATTTTTGATACTTTACAACATGGCATATTATCATCCCTGTATTTTACATAATCTAAAAAGAAAATACATGGCAAATAGAAAATTTTTATATAAAAAAGAACGAAATTGATACGTGGTCATGTGTTATTAATCAACCTTATGAATATATTTTTATTTCTTGGGCCCCGTTTGTGTTTTCCAGTTTTTGTAAGTAATTTGCCATGGTTGGATTATACGCGTTTGTGCATGTGTACATATACACTGGGTTTATTGTAAACAGGATTATTTTTACCCTTTGATTTTTCATGATACTTTTGGGGAAACTCTCGTTTAAAAAATAATAATCTTTGTGATGGGATGAATTGTTTAGACGGTTTTTGGTAAACTGTAAAAACATCACATTTTGAAGACTGGTACTACTGGTAATTTTTTTTTTGTTTCTTTTTTGTCAGATGTATCATGTTTCGGTTCAATCTTTGAAAATTAAATGTGTACAGATATGGTGAAACCAGGTCTGTTCGTAATGCTAACAATAATAGGAGAATGTTTACTTTCAAAATATATAGTTCCCCTTTCCTGCCGATCCGTTTCTCCCTCAGATTATGCTACCACGCTTATTGGATATGTATTTTTTCCAGTATTGTAAACTATTCCTCCCCTTTCACTATTATGTAGCCAAAATCCCCCACTCTTTTCCACTGATTTCATGTGTACATGTGATTCCTATAATTTTGTAACCAGCTACCCGAGAAAATTGTACAAAAAGGATTGAAAAAAAAGACTTGAAAAGCTAACAATAACGGATTTTTGTTTGGGAGTGGGTTTGGCTGCAGCTTACTGGAGAATCGCGTGCATTCTAGTAAAAAACGGAATAGCTTGATTACAATGGGTTAATGCAACCAGACAATGCGTTGGGATCCACTTGCATTAAGGAACTGAGCAATTATTGTTCCTAGTATAAAAGTACATTAATGTAGAAATGAAAATGAAAGGGAACTTTTTTATGTCAGAGGTTTTATCATGGCGCTTTTAACTCTAATTCGGTTTCTTTTATTATTTAGCTAAGATTTTCGTCTGAAGCAAGTTTACTTAGTCACACCTGTAGTTTACTTTATTAAATTGTCGTCAGATATGAATCTGTATGGATAATGTGAACCACAGTCCTTCACAATATCACAAGACAAAGTAATACTCTGCGAATCCTGAAGATATTGATTTGACAGAGTATTCAAAACATCAAATTACTGAACTGACCCCTTGAACAATTTATACCAGTCATTTTGTTAACACTTGTTTTCCAACGCATAATGATCGCTCAAGTGATTAGACTGATTTTTTATACAATAATGCTCATTATCTAAACTCACGCTCTTACATAATTCCAAAGAATGAATGACAGTACGAAAAATAATGACAAACCTACGCATATGTCAAGTGACTGTAAACTTGCAATCGTGAGACAGCTCTTAGACAGCTTGAACAAAACAACTGCAGAAAAACTTGATAACATAAACCATCAACAGTTTTCATCATATACAATGACCACTAAAAAAAAAAATATTAGCAACCCCAACGCAAACGAGATGACAGGTTTAAAGGGAAAACCAGCCGTAGAGAAAATATTGGTAGCATGGCAGTTTTGTAACAGTAGCTCTTCTATTAGTTCCTACCTGGTTTTCTTTTGGTAATCATTCTTATACCTTAAGTAGATTAAAATGTACAAGTAAAACTACACAGTAGCAATCAGGTATAACATTTACTCTCACGGACAGTAATAACAATATAATAAGATGAAGTGGAAGAAAAAATATTACATGATTATTTCAATTCAAGCTTGTCACTTTTTATTCTAGATTGTTGTGAAAAAATTATAATAAACATTGAAAAAAAGTAGTTTTACTTCTATTGATAATAATTTTTGTATAATAGGAGTAGCACCAGAAAAAGTAGTAAATTTCGCTTTATATAATATAAAATCTTAAACAGGATAGGAATCGCATTCATTTTTTATTGTATTACATTACTTGTTACAGTGGAACTCTCTCCAGCTTGTAAGAAATTGTCTTGTGTGTGTGCAGACGACGTATTAACAAGTTCTTTTATCGCTGATAGATCAGACAAATACTGAAAGAGAGATGTGATGTTGCTCAATTGAAGCAATCCTCTTGCGTTTTTATTATTTAAACCGGTTCGATGTCTCTTCGCATCATCCACTTTGAAGGACTTATGGACAAAAGTTGTATTTATTGTAAAACTGTAAAAGGAAAGGTTTTGGTTTAGCACAATGCCCATTTCCCCCTGTGTATTGCGTAGTAGTTTATGCATGAAGATTACTATTAGTATTAAGCGATTTTTACTTCTCTTTCGCGTAAAACCACTTACATGTTTATAGTTCCAACACAACAACGGAAGCATAATATATGTATGCTTTTTGGTGATGCATTGTTATTATTATCAACCTGAAGAAAAACCAGTCACCGGGAGAGATGTGTGTGCGGCGAGGTAGGAGTAGTTGTATAAGTACATTGGTTAAGGTGATGGGGATGGCAATGGTTGTTTGTGGCAAGTGGCAAATATGCAAAGTACGAAAAGGTGAAGAAGAAGTTTGACTAGAAAAAGAGTAAGAGAGAAAGGAAAAGTAGTAAATGTAGACTAAACTTACTACACACGGCTATTGTATAATACGAAAAGGTAACGCCAGGCCAGGGCAAAAACGAAGAGAGTTCCTCTTCTTCCTCTTCATCGTCTTCTTTTCTTAGTTTTTAAAGGTTTTTCCATGAATACATTATGCATGCATATATATATACATGCATATATATATACATGCATATTCGTAATAGCAATGACATAGATTTGTACTTGTGCACCTAATATTTATATATATATGTGCTTGGCAGTAAAGTAAGTGCGTGAAAGTAAGTAAGTATAAAGTAGTAAAGCATCAAATGTCTGGAGACAAACAAGAACTACTTGCTTTGCTTGCCTGCCGATTTGCTCCACATAATATAAAAGTTGAGCAAGAAAAGCCGAACCAGGTTCTAGGATCCGGAGAGGTTTTTGTGTTGTTGGTGAAAGGAAACTGAAAAGTATGCATGCATGCACGAAACACATATACATAGGTATTTGTGAGGAAGGAGGAAAAGAGAGAACAACTTTTTGTTGGAATAATATAATACCTTTAAAACAGCTACCTATACATGCAAGCTTACTATAAATACTACCAAAAAACTCACTCGTGTTCACATACTCCTACTCTTTCTTCTGCCACGGTAAAAATTGTATCCTTAGTTGGTGAGTATTAAATATCACTATTGCCACCACACCACTGCACTGCGCTCCTTTCCCTGTACGTACTCATTATTAGAGAAAAAAAGGCTTTTAAAGCGTTTTCTCTACTTTTCCGCTTAGCAGGTTACATCATGATCAATTTTTATTTTTTGTAATACTGGTAGATGCCACGACAATATTTTTTGTTGTATTTATGCATGGATGAGAGCCAGAGGTGGTGGGCTGAGTATGTTCATACACGTGTGTGTGTTTTGTTATAGTAAATGCATACCATTTCAATCCTTTCTTTCCGGTTTTCTCTCATGTTTTTGAGTGTTGGTTTTAGATTTCTCTGGGTTGTTCCATTCTACAACTTTTTCATGTTGCACATAGTTTTACATATACTTGCATGCATTTAACTTTTACTTATCTGCTAACAAAAAGAAAGTCTCACCAGACTTTCTTCTGTTGGAGCACGAATATACAAATTTGATAGTAATGGTAATAATAATGACATTGTGATTTTCCCTATATAAACTTGATGCTTTCAAGACTAAAAGGGAAACGCTTTTTGGATGTATGTTATATATCCATTCCATATAAAATATGGTTTTGAAGGAGAAATTTTCTTTGGAAATAGAATACATAACAATAAGTGACATGATTGCATGCCTGGATGTGCATCCATGTGTACATGAAAAATATAAATTGTACACGTACACAACACAAAACACACACATAAACATACTTTTCAACTTGTACTTTCTCTTCTGTCTCTTGTCTAGCCAGCGAAGCCGCGCTAGTTGAACACCTTTCACGTTCCGCTCCAGTTGTACCCAGCGTGAAGAAAATATTACGCTTGCTTACCAACAACCAAGCCTGCTTTCTCTTTTTTTTTGGTTAGGCATAAAAAGTATGCATGGCACACACAAAGCTAATAATAATGAGTGGAGTATGAGCGTGCAAGAGGATTTTTGCATTTTGTAACAATAAACTTGTATGCATACCTATGTACTACATTAAGCTCCCTCTCATGATCACAATCACGCCATATAAATCCAACTCACATATATGTAAATAACATTTCGCAACTTTTGGTTTTTTTATTGCTGGCAAAAGTTAGGTAAGAATGTGGTTATTGTATGTTCGGAGGAGTGGCAAAAGGGAGCTGTGTGGCATGGTTTGCCATAATACTTATTTTTTCAAATAGTTTTTTTCTCCTAACAAATAACATGCCGTATGAGTTGTTAACTACCAAGAAAATGTGAGTACTACCTACTATTTATGCTACCATTACACATACCCTCCATCGTATGTGCGTCACATGTGCTTAAAACTATTCTTGTGCAATTAGTGCAATGATTGTTAAGTAGCATATTATGAGGCATATTTGAGATTCATGAGGGTGATACAACTTTTACCCCTTTTGCGTGGATGTATGTATTTCAAACCAAACGTGTGTCGTTTACTTTATATGCCTCCAGCGCTCTTTGGTTTTGTTTGTTTGCTCTCGTATTTGATTGTTGGTTTACTTTCTAATGTTTTCTTACTTATGGCTTCACGGCCTTCCTCTTCTTAGAATTTCACCTGAAGAATAATGAGAGCAGAAGGAGAAGTTCGGAAAATGTTTAACGGTGCATGTAAGTATGTATGTGTTGGTTGGCATATATCATATAGCGTAGGCTCAAGTATGTGTGTCTTTATGTATTAATCACTCACCCACATATAAGGTCCTTATATTGCGTTTAGTAGAAGCTTTGCAGTAGGTAAAAGTTGATTGGTAGGTTGGAGCAGGAAAGGAGCAGCACACAAAAGTGAAACAGCTCCCAGCTCTCTCCACAATATTTTCTCCCTTTTATTTAAAACGGTTGAGGATTTATAGCCTCCTCATCTAGATCTTAGATAGGACCCAGATAACACACCAAATTATGGGGTATTCTGTATTTCTGGGACTCTGACTGAATGTCAAATATGAGTGGTCCAAGTAAATGAATTTTTTCATGCTTTAAGCATTCTTTCAAGTTGTAACCTTTTTTGTACCCCTTATTTATTAACGTTTGACTCATATTATGAGCTTGATAACTGGTGGTTAGCATAAAGGAGTAACTCAAAACGTAAGAGAGAGAGAAAAAAAGGTTTCGTGCAAATTTTTTTCTCGTCAGGAAATCACTTCGGTTGCTTGTTGTGTGGTCCTTTTGCTTATAGTTTCCTTTTGCTTTCTCCTCGCCCTCATTGATTTTCTTAGGTTAGTTTCAGAGGAAAATTAAAAAGTGACATGGAAGAAATATATACTCGGCATGTTTATCCATGTATTAAATACTAGGTTTTACTTTCCTCTGGGGAAATAATAATAATGGATGATGTATGCTTTTTTTCTGTGGAATAAATGTCACTGTTTGAAAAAGTGTTCATTCATTTTAAGTAAGACAAATCCTTTCGTTTCAGAGTTGTAATCTATTTTTAATGAGAAAGGTGATAGAAAAAAAATGTTCATGTGGTGTAAGCCTTCGTGAAAGTAAATGAAGTAATTTGCATTTTTTGTTTGTTTTAATTCCAGCGAGCTCCTTAACGTCCACTACTCCACGTAGTGTGATTGGAGGTAATCGTCAAAACCCTCCATGGCTAAGCCCGTCTAATCCTTTTGGAGGATCTACTGAAACTAAGTCAATAGATAGTAGTAACATTGGTTCCTCAAACAGAGGAATACCTCCTGCAAATGAAGAACTCTTAGACCCCGACATTATCCCATATGGCCCCGCAGTATTTGGCAACTTGTCAAAATTTGGTGAGTTTCCTGCTGGAGTGTTTCCACTTCCAGACGCAGATAATCCGTCAGCCATTGTGACGACTACTGCACTGCCACCACCGACGTCGTCCTCGTCTTCGTCGTCGTCATATTCTTCTTCTTCCAATAGTGCCGTCCTCTTAAATGAAGCTAATCCACTGGTTCCACCAGAGTCTAACGAGGGGAATCTTGACGCTGACGATGACTCTGACGAAGACGAGATCTTGAGTGAAACCGATGACAAGCCCTGGGCTGGAGGTGAAAAGGATGAGATTGGTGATGTAACAGAAAATTTGGACTGGGCTGCTCAATTTGAGCGAGACAGATCGAAAGGTGACAACGGAGGTATGGAAACCATGTGGTCATACAAAGTTGCCGGAGGAGATCCAAACAGCGCGTCAAGTAACGCTGTTAATAGTAATAATAATAATATCAACGAGAATGCTCTTGGTCCGGTTCGTGGCGTTGTTACTGTGAGTCCAACCGTCTTCCCCACGCAACGTAATCAGGGAACCTTAGACGAACTTGATGTGGAGAAAAATCATCGACAAAATTCTCCGCATGGTATGTTCCGTACTTATATATTATCCCAAGTTGTTATTAAAATACTTGTAAAAACCAAGAGATGCACTTTCACTCTTATCATGTATGTTGCTCTTTCATTTAGAGCCGTTTTTCTTCCATGACTAGAAAATCCCATCGTCATATTGTAATCACTTTTTCTCACTATCTCGATTTTGTTTCACTCCATTAGGTCGGGACATAAGTAAGGTATACTGTGAGTCAAAAATGGATCGAGGCATGTTCTGGAACTGGACGATGGTTGGTGAGGTAGCAAAGCAGCCATGTCCTGGTGGAGCTTCTGGACTTGCTAGATGGAAGTGTTTAGGAAATGAGCAAAATAATAACTTGCCCACGTGGTTTCCTGAATCTCCTGATCTCAGTGACTGCAAATCTGCGTGGCTGCTCAGTCTCCAGGCAAGAATTATTCCTTTTTTTGTTTCTCCTGGGATTATATTCTATATGAAATGCACAACGTTATCAATTTTGCTTACCTTGCGTAATGCACTGAAATCCTTCTGGTTAGAGACCAGTGTAATATGTTCTGGATAAAGCGGATATAGAATAATTCATATTTTTGTAATTAACATGTGTCGACAGGCTAGAGTATTAGAGGGAGACAGGATATCCAACGTTGCCAGCGACTTGGCTCAGGTAACAAGCACGAAGCAGATGTACGGTGGAGATATTGCTGCTGCAGTAAGGATTATAAAAACCATAGCCACAAGGATGAATGATCAGTTACGAACACTAACCAACCAAGTGAGCAGAGAAGATTTAGCCGCTGAACTTTTAGGCTTGATTCTGGAAGCTGGGAGCAATTTGTTAGAGAAAACTCGTCTCGATCCTTGGAGAGACTTGAGCTATGCCGATCAAATGAAAATTGCAACTGACCTTTTGGTTGGGTTAGAAGATAATGCGTTTCTGCTTGCCAATGTGGTGACCTCTGAAAAGACTCTTAGGAAGTCTGTCAAGAATATCTGTAAGTAGTTGGAAAGGATTTTATACACTTGAAAGAATAACATTCGTTTTTTCATTGCTTCTATGTATTTTAACTAAAATGTTTTCTCACACTTGGAGCTTGAGAGGCAATATCTTTGTCACTTAGAAAGCTTTTATAAAGAAATTGATCAGAGACGTTTTTGTTAGTTTTACTTTCTCAAGCGTTTCGCAAGAAAATGCTACTTCTTCTATGCTTTTTTTCAGTTGATAATATTAGGTGCCCCCATCAATCTCGATCAATGGACATGTTTTCTTTGTTTTTCTTGTACAGTAACCACGATTTATGCTATTGAGGCAAACAACGTCCGAGAAATCAATTTCCCATCAGAATCCACAGATCATTGGGGACGATTAGGGGATGTATTGACCATGCCAGCGGAAGCACTCAGGGAGAATAGTGACGGAGGTCTAGTACGTCTAGTCTGCTTTGCCTATAACAACTTGGAACACGTAAGTTTGTTCAAATGACTTTCACTCTCTAATCAGTATATTATACATATATAGTAGCTCTCCAATCAGTACATTATATAAGGAAGACATTGTAACGTGCTCCACAAACACGACCTTTATTCTTGTGTTTTTCCTTATCCATTGTCATTTCCCTTCAATGGTTTCCCCATCATCCATTTACGATGGTGCTAATTACATTTTTCTTTTGCTTTTAAGTACCATTCATTTGTTTTGATTGACGATGTTACCCTTACAATATCTGTAGATCCATTTTTACATACTTTATATGCTGCTAATTTTCAGAGTAGTTCCCTACTACCTCCAAAAATTCATGTTGCATTCTGATCTTTTAACTTTTCGACAGGTTCTTCAACCCATCAGCTCAGAAAGAGGGATTGAGGGGGGAGAGCGACGGAAATTAGTGAATTCTCGAGTCATTTCCGCTTCATTAAATCAAGGACGACACATCCAATTAGCACTACCAGTTCAGTTGACGCTCCGTCATTTATGGCTTGATAACGTGAGCAACCCTCAGTGTGTGTTTTGGGATTACACTCAAGAGTAAGTGAAAGTGTCTCTCTCCCAAATATAATTCCATTGTTGTAATTATGCATTATAATGAAATTATGTGACGATGGATTAAGCTGTCCACTACGGACATGAGACAGAATATAAATGGAGTTAAACTAGAATAATATAATTCCATTGTTGTAATTATGCATTATAATGAAATTATGTGACGATGGATTAAGCTGTCCACTACGGACATGAGACAGAATATAAATGGAGTTAAAATAGAATTTGCTGCTTGTAGCGAGACTTACTCATCGTAATACACCACCAAATGAGCATCTCGCTTTTAATTTTATCTCCATATATCTTCTAATAATACTATGCGACAAAATTGACGGATTTATTGTTTAAATGCTTCAAGAGTCTGACCACCATGCTAAATTTATCACACGACTCGCGTCGGTAGGGTGATATTATAAGTATGGTGGTGGTGTCACGTTACACAATGCAGCTAAATATTTAAATATTCGTGTGTTTCAACTAACCACGTTTTTCTCATGGTTGTTTTAAATTCCTTTTTGCTTTGTGTAGTAAATGGTCGGAGGAAGGATGTCGTGTAGTGAAGACGAATCGGACGCATACCATGTGTCAGTGCACACATCTCACAAATTTTGCTATCTTGATGGACTTGGAACCTCCACCGAAGCATCTTCCAACACCTAAAATGCTACAGGTAATAAAGGCATATGCCCCATCTAAAGTCATGAACTCTTGTTGAACTTCCTGTTCTTTATCCATGATAAGAATGATATGATAACGTGCTTCTTTATCAATTATTCACGGTGCATTGTTTCTTCTCATGTAGGTCATGATGTATGTTTGTTCTGCTGTGGTCATTCTGTGCCTTGTCTTAACAATTATCATCACGCACTTCTGCATTCATGGCAAAGTAAGTATGAATCTGTATTTGCATGCATGTTATGAGTTCGAAATCGAAATGGTTATCATTTATAAGTACGTACTATAAAAATTCCTAATTTTTTATGTGATTATCTCTACTTCCTAAACAGGTATTTCAAACAATGATTTTGAAGAATTTGTTTTTCTGCCTTTTGATGGGAGAACTAATTTTTGTGTTTGGAGTGAACCAAACTCAAAACTCACTCGGGTGCACTTGTATTGCCATTGTACTTCACTTTTTCGCGCTGGCATCGATACTCTGGTTATTCTTACATGGTATTTTAATATTATTATTTTTTATCTATGTTATACACATTTTTTAATGTGACAGAAAACATTTCATAGTACTATCTTGTTAGCTGTCTAATTTTTTATAAATGAAATGCAAAAAAATGCATCATGAAATACTGCTACAAGCCACACGGTAGAACCGCTGGTTTGGAACAGTAATTAGACTGTCCATTAGTAATGAATTATATCTCCAGTCGTAAATCAAGTGGAGATAAGGGAAGACAGAGAAGAGACTTATGTGAACGTGTTGTATATTTAAATGTTTCTTTTTCCTGTTTTCCATTGTCCCACAGGCTTCCATTTGCATCTGATCGTGGTTGAGGCAGCTGAGAGTGGATTATCTCGTCAGTTGTGGTATTACGGAGTCTCCTATGGCTCCCCTGCAATAGTCGTACTGTTGTCCTTCCTATTGGACCCAAGAAGTTACCGTAGTGATGAATACTGCTGGATTCAAACCAGCTTTGCGTTGTTATGCTTTGTAGGGCCAGCTATTCTGGTCGCAATGGTAAGTCCACACAATGTTAATGTGTATTTGGCGACGCCAAACTCTACTTTCTCCCTCCAGACTCGTGAATTTTTTTCTCTGCATGTCACACTAAAATTTGTTTAATTGTTTTGGTATCATTCCTTATTTACACCGCAGAGCCTCATGAAACTGTCTTTAGAAGTGAACATTCTAGTGTTCACCCCATCCCCTTTCTCTCTTTCTAGAAATTCATGTAACATGATTACATTAGTTTGTGATATTAGTTTTCACTTTGCTTTTCTTTCTCATATTACAGGCTACTGCTGCCATGATAATTTACACTTCGTATAAAGTATGCGGACTGGTTTCAACCATGCCTAAGAAACCAAATGATGACAAAGCACTGTACATATACGCTAGGTAAGCTTACATTTGCAGTTGTCCGCAGATCTGGGTAATTGAAATGTTGTGAAAATAATTTGAAATATTTTGTGTGTCATTTACAGCACCTGGCTTCGTGGAAGCTTGTTAATCCTTATTCTCATGATGTTATCATGGACATTAAGACTGCTAGACATGGAATCAGACTCCCCCTCACTATCATATGCTAGTAGTATTAGTCTTGCAATAGAGGGAATTATTATCCTGGTTTTTCACGTTTTAAAATCTGAAGATGTAAGATGATGAAATGTTTATGCTAGAAATTTTACGATTGGCGTACATAATTTTGTTGGAAGCAATGTAATTAAAACCGCTTTACGTTTATTCTTAGATGATTTCAAAGATATGTGATTGTGGCAAGAGCTCCGACGCGAGTGATACAGAAATGTCTACCCATTCTCAGCAACAGCTTCAAGCTGGACAAATTGCAAATTCAACGCTGCAGTCGACGGGAGGAATCGGTGAGCCTATGCATAATAACCATCATTTAACCACTCAGCGACTCCCAGATAATGCCAGACTCCTCACGATGGGTCGACAGCCAGTTGATGTCAGAAATCACCATGAAGGGATTTATGCAAAGCAGTTGGCTGCAGTGGGTATGCAACCCTCACCAGGTAATGATATACCATAACTACTTGAAATTTTATACTCAGCAGAGTGTTCTTATTTTTGGGTGTAACTTATGTACATAAATGTAATTCTTTAACGTATCGATAGGTTTCGGTGATTTTGGTGCTGGAGGTATGCCATCTGGGGGCCATAGGTACAATGGAGATGGAGCAGGCATCCTAGGTTTGTACAGCAAGGGAGGTGTACCCATGGATGGTAGTTGGACAAGAGGAAGTAGTTACTCCGACATAAGAAGTGTCGGGTTTCATCATCGTAATGATCCAGTTTATGAAGAAATTGAAAAACCAAATCATATGTCGCCAAGAGCATCCGTGTCAGACCTATCAGAAGATGAGGGTCATATATATCCCCATGATATGGATATATATCATCGTAATATTTACGGCCAGCAGGTATGATTTCAACTCCACGCTAGCTAATTTTTATGTAACTGTGACTCTAGATGAGTTGGGTATTAATTAGATATCTTTTGTATTCACAGACTAGAAGCTTATCTCATTATCACCCCCATATGCATGGGAATAAAAGAAAGATGGATATTCTTCAAGGTGCTGGAGAAGCTGCGAACCCGCTTTTAGCCTCACTTAATAGAGGAATGCATCCGCAACAGTCCCAAGCACATTACTCAACGAGGCATCGAAGCCCCTCCGAGCATCATCATCACGTGTCGTTAAAAGGATTACATCCTGATGAACACATACTGCAAAATGTGCATATGGTTTAGCAGTGAATTAAGTGGTAGTCATAGAAATATTTTTTACTGGAAACGAAACGTAGTCAAAAACAAAAATACTGCTGAGATTCATAAGAGAGTGAATGTGTTACATAGATGTGTATATATTATGACGTGTGAAAATGTGAAAATGTGTGACGTATGTTTTGTTTTCGGTTTTGAGTTAACACGCTGTGGACTAAATGTGTGAATGTGTAAAACAAAAGAGAGAATGTCTGAGAAAACTGTTTCATCCTTGCAATCATCACTGGAATAGAATTTTTGTATTTTTGTTATTATTAAATTTAAGGAATCCGCTGAAAAACTAGGTTAAGTAAAGAAGTATTATATGAAGTATATAGCATTATAATATTAGAGTAATAGTTTTAAACTTTATAAAACTTACGGTTTGAGAAAAAAAATACATACAAGCATATTGACGTTCAGTGGAGTCAAACTTCAGAGGGATTTCCAAAATGAAATTTTTGAGATGTAAGCTAAACTTCGTTTTAAAAATATATACATATTATATACACCTCAGCGTTCAGAAACTCTTCGAATCCTAGTTTTCTGCAAAGTTTCTCACTGGACGCCATGTGGAGATCTCTATCGTTCGTTCGTGATGTGAATCTGTTCATCTGATACCCATCCAATCTTAAATATACTACAGTTACGTATATATATGATGTACGGAAGTTCGACAGATGTACAAAAAGATTTCAATCCCAGAACGTAATTAAGGTATATTTGTGTAAGTGGTTGTGACGACTAGCGTTAAAACCTGCTGTAATCCTACATATTCAAATCTATAATAACGTTTTCCACGTGTCTGCATTTGTTATGTCTCTTGTGTCAGTAACTATACGTTTAGAAAGAGAATTTGCCGAAATACCTGTGAATGAAATTTGGCTTTCGAATGTCATTTTAATATCTGGAAGATATATTTCAGTTATACACTTAAAAAACGTAGGTTTCCAAGGAAGCTAACATTATTCTTATTTTGGTGACATTCATTTCATTGCACAAGCTCCTTTTTCTTCAAGTCAATACGTTCACGTATTATTTTAACATAGTACCTTGTGTTTAAGCTGTTCCCAGTTGCCATTTTTACAAAAAAAATTTTAAGCTTCTTAATTATTTTAAGCTATCGCGACAGTCGGAAACGCCAAAGTAGAATAACTTATTGTAACATAGTGGGGCTCATTGTGAGGACAAGATGATACAACCAAATGTCACTTGACACTCTAAAACCAAGTTATTAAGTGAGGAGATGTTATAGTCTTTCACGTAAGGTACATACGTATTGAGTTATCTGTACAAAAGAATTAATTGTCCGTCAATGGGTTTCACAAATTAAATGCATTCTACTGTATTAGATTACACCTACGCAAGAGTCTGACTAAATAAAGCAGGTTGAAGCAGAAGGTCGAAAGCCTTTTTCCAAGTCATTAATTTCATGTAATTTTTTATCAGTAAATGTATTTTTAGACTGATTTTCTAGAAATTTATTACTAATGTTAATTTTCCGTAAGTTAATATAATCTAACCCTTCTGATGACAGTTGTTTGTGTGCTGTTATTGTTTTTTAATAATTATTTTTGACGATTAAATTGAATGACGCTACGGAATTACACGAAGAAAAAACATGTTTTAACCATTCAAGTTATTTATTTTACGTATATCATTCATAATATGTTTCATCTGGATAAAAAATCTCAATCTTACATTCAAAGGTGATGTCCTAAAATAAATAATAATTCCTAAGCCCCTGGGAAAATGCTGTCACCACTTCTTCTTCAACCCTTTCATACTTTTCTTGGGCTAATGGATTGGGCTAATTACTTCATAAAAACAAAAAACTCGGTTCAACTCCAAGCGGATTTTTGGATAATCGAATAACTAAACCAGCTCACCGTTATATTATTCATTAAAAGCAAATAACTTAACCTCTAAATTCTCAATTAAATGTTTCAACTTTGAAGCGTGTTTTGAAACAGCAACCGAATTTACTTAAAATAAAATGAAGTCATTCTTATTTCAAATACAGCTTTTTAACATTTTATAATACAATGTTTACCTGATGTATTCAGTATCATATTAGTGATTCCATTCTTGCAATATTTTACTGGATATGTTGACCATAGCATAGAGACAATAGTAGGATATGTGATGCTTATCAGTACAGCAATTGTGAACCACTGATACGCTAATTAAAATCATACTTGAGAATTCTTTTAATGAGCTGCATTAAAGTTTTTATTTCGTTTCATTGTTTTATTGTCACAATGTTGTTTGCTGACTTGTCAGGGTTGGCTGATAACCTGAAAATGTTTTAACTACCTAGATAATTGGCAGAACTGATCAAATATATTTAGCCATCATTGTCAACATAAATAAGTAACTGACAGGGGTTTTAATGGATCTGAGTTAGTTTTTGTTGACAGCATACTTATACATCGGTATATTTATTCGATAATCATCAATTACTTTCAATAATAGACCTTGTTTGTAATTTAACCTTTATGAATATTGCTGTCACATCTTGGTTCATCAAAATAGCCATTCTGATCCCTGCCAATCATAAATTTTCATTGCTTACCCGATAAGCCTGCTTGATTTTTAGTATTTAAGCAAAACTAACGTTTATCCATTTAAGCATTCACTGTACCCGTTTCATGGAAATTGTATTTTGTATTGCACCTTTGTGGAAACAACCATGCAATCTAATAAAGCGTTCATCCTTCTATTTTTAGTAGGAATATTTGCCCAACAGGTATGTTTCTTTCTTAAACTGGTTTCCAAGCCCCAAATAGGTCATAAACTATGAGATGCAGGGATTGAACATCTCAAGTACTTGTAGATACCCATACAGGCATCCGTAAGCCTCAATTCACCCTTTACCATACCCCTCAAATCACTTTCATAAATATTTGTAATTTTTATCTTCATTAAACTACATTTGAAACCCCATATATTTGTCTACAGCATGCAGCAGATGCATTCAGAGTCCTAGCCTTTTATCACGGAACATGGGACCTTGCCCATATCAGCTTCGTAGGTGACTGCAACAGGTACTTCCCAACAATCCAATCTCAGCATGGATTTACCTACGAGTCTACAACAGACTGGAGCAGGATTAACGACAACAATTTAAGAAATTATGACGTTATCATGTTCCTCGATGACTTGCCTTCAGATGGAAACCAGAGGGCAGCATTTCAACGATACATAGAAGGTGGCGGCGGCTTCATTGGTTATCATGTCTCAGCATTTACGCAAAGCTCCAATGAATGGTCTTGGTACCACAATACATTCCTTGGTTCTGGAGACTACTTGGGTAATACTTGGAGACCAACTTCAGCAGTTTTGAAGGTAACCTTTAGTTAGCAACATTGAAAAGTGGATTACAATTTTGAGTGTTGTTTAAAGCTTATTCCTTACTAACGGTAATCCCTTCTTTTAGAATGAAGTTCCAAGCCATCCAGTTCTTGCCCGTCTCCCTGACAAATTTCCAACTCAGTGCAAAATCGTATTGTTATCGATGGCCTGAAATGGTTGGCTGCAAACAGGAAGAAGAATATGGATAAGAAACCTATTGAGAGTCCATTGTTCAAGGCATTTTCTAAGTAATTGTGTGACTGCATTGTATTGTAATTGGAACATTGATAAACATAAAGTTACATAGATAAATGAAGTATACGAATATAATGTGTTCTTTATTTGTTAATGAATGCAAAATGCTAATGCCCCTCTTACATTAAGATTTAAACGTCTTATTTTGAACATAAAACGTATCATAATTAATTTACAGTTAACTATGGCTGGTTCTGTGGGGTTAGATTGCTGGAGTGAAAACCGTGCATTTCAATACATAAAATTCGAAAATGCATGCAAAAGTTTTTTTCCCTGATTGCATTGGAATCATGGTCCATTTAATCATATAAGCCAAGCTATGCACAGTTTCCATCCGTACAATATGTAATCACAAGTGTTGTAATTCTACTGCATGCTGACTAGTGGAGGGTGGAGAGGGTGAGAGAAAAAGCACTTTTTTGCTAAGTTTATACGCCGTTTCATGAATATTTTCAGACGTGTAAAATTTTCAGGAAGATCGGCCAAACCAAGCAAGCTTTGCATTTGCGAACAAGATAGAAGAGACAGAGACAACCTAAAAAACTGTGAAGGTGTTAGGGAGTGTTTTTTAAGTTTTTTATTTTTAAATTTATTTTTAATTGTTTTCACATTTTTGAAAATAAGCTAGAGATCTGAAATGGAGGGAAGGAAACTAAGGTCGGCAGGAACGGCTGCGCCAAGCAGAGATAAGAACAGAAGCAGCGTAACATTATCAAATAAGCAAGGAAGGATTAGCAAACAGGTGGAGGTTGAAGGTTGAAGGTATGTTTTGGCATGATTATTTTTGTCATTGAATTAGAAAGACTGTGTACGTTTGTATTTTTATGAATGTAAATAATTATGTATTAGCATTAAAAATTATTAATTGTTTTTATTTCGTTGTTTGATTTACTAGTTGTGACAGGGGATTTCGACGTGGGACGGGGGTCAGCTGAGAGGGAAGGTGGTCTTTAGTTTGGACATCCGTTGGTATTACGGGATCCTACTGATTGGCATCGGTTAAGAGACCTTAAATATTTTGAGACCAGGCCAGGGCCTTCGTCTGCTGCCAGAGGGAATGAAAGTGGTGAAGCTCAACTTGTGAATGAAGGTGGAAGAGGTGAAAATGGTGATGGAGGTGGGGAGGAAGCTGATGCAGGCACAGGACAGCATACGTCCGATGAAGTTCTCGCTCAAAGTAAATTATAATTGTTTATTGGATAACCAATCATTACCTGATATAATATATATAGAAGTGTAGTTGGTTTCTAACATGAAATTCTATGTAGATTCACCAGGACCACTTAAACGACACGTGGCTGTACGTGACAATCAGCCCATGGGTGACAATGCCAATAAGGAGGAGCCTTCGTATAAACAAAGGAAAAAAAGGGGTCCAGTCTCTGATGTGTAGTTGCGACACGTGTGGTTTAAAATTTTAAACGAAGTTCTATCGCAGTCGGCACCAACTAACCCATTTTAGGTCTATGGGTTTCCGATGTGATTTATGCATTGCTCCCATCAGTTTCTAATAAATTTGCCTATGTATTTATTTAAATGCAGCTTTATAAAATCTAATTATTAAAAAAGTTGCTCGTCTCTTAAAACAAAAATTATTTATCCTTATCCGCTGCTAAATACTTATTGCAGATTGAACGCAATCGTTAATTTTTTAACTGGCACTAATTTAAAAATAAAGTATCTGTAGGGAAATTTGCTTATTTAAGATTTTACGCTACTACGAGAGAAAAAGCCCCTTCAGCGACAGTAAAAACCTCAGTCGCTGAGATGCAGACTGGCTTTTGCTTAAGCCTCAGCCTCTTGACATATTCTATTTTATTATTTCATATTAAAGATTAGGTAGCCATTAAACAAAAGTTTTGCATTTGCATAGGCGTGCCTCATAAGACGCGTACGTCATTATCTGAATGCACAATAATAAATAGGCAACTCCATAAAAACATCCCGCACGTTTCCTAATAACTATGATTAACTCCCAAGCAAGTCATTGAAAGTTCACTGGGAGTTTAAACTTGCATTTAACCCATAAACGATTTTTGCAAGTAATATTTGTGCATTCTATGAGAAAACACATTACAAACGATGCTGTTCACGAAACAAAACTAAAACTGACATATATGTGAGCATTATTTTATGATCAAATTTAGTCTTGTTATTTTTAAATTGTTGCCTTTTAATAACAGTTTTTATGTGATAGCTATTCTTGTGCATACGCCTTGCTCATACAACTTATGGTACATGCCACGCCACAAATGTGTCTTCAAAGTAATATACTTACTGAAAACTTAATACCTAGTAGAGATTTTATATGGCATGCAAATTACAGTTTCAATCTAGTTAAATCCAATACTTCGAATATTTTTGAGTATAAATTTGTGCGCATCGTAGTTTGTTATACATCAAACCGCAAACTATGTATTTTTGCTGCATCCGCCTTGTACAATGTTTGTGTTTTTCCAGAACTCCAGATTCAGTAGTTTGAGGTTGCAGGAAAACTCAAATTTGAAATGGGTCCATTCATAATTTACACACATACATATAAACAAATGAGACTGGTAGCAAATATGTTTAAATGTTAAATTTTTTTGGAATGCAATCTTTTTTCATATTCCATATTTGACAATCGTATACCTGGAAGATTTTAATTGCCATGTAATCCATATTCTATTATTCAATCATGTAAATCAAACACATGCGTTGTATCACTTCCTCAAAATACATGTTCCGCCATAATGGTAATGTAGCATTATTAACAACAAAGAAAAACATTTTCATGGCTGACTAAATTCGTCACCAGATACATGAGTCATCATCATCATTGACTAACTCAAAAATTATTCTTGTTTCTTCAACAAATCCTCTGAAACATTACCACTCATTAAAGGCCAACTCTTATTGCGAAAAATATATCTGGAGATCCCATTTGTGGGTTCGTGAATTTTACTGTAAACATTTGCAAATATCAAAAACAAGAATGCCTTTTTTATACGTGCAACACCTAGAATTTCTTAAATTGACTCATCTCGCCTTTCTTTAAAAATGCTATTTAATCATGTTACCACGATTACGTAAGATTTGCCCACATCTGCCAACAAATAATTGCAAAAATCGGTAAACAGGAGCTTAGAAGGGCAAATGCCATAATATATATGCAATTGTAATAATAACATAAAACATGGATTACAATCTTACATCGTTATATAATACTACATAATACACGCCTGAACTTACACTCGCGTAAAGTTCATAACGCAAGAAAAGTGATACATGCACTTTGCCAGCATACATAATACAACACCATTTTGATCTCTGTAGTATCTCTCTTCTAGAAAGAGATAACAATGTAAATGCACTAGAGTATATTTTTTTCTCAAGCTAAAAGCTACAAAACAATACAAATCGGCAACACATAATATGTTCTGCATTGCACCCTTAAGTTGGTTGCGCGATAATAATATTATTGTAAGCGGACTTTCGCTGTTTGCACGTTTTTTAAGCTTCTACGATTAGACTTGTTCAACACATGAAGAACAAAACTGCTGCTGCTATGCACTCCCAAGTATCCACGTTTAGGCTACCTGTCAAGTCAGTACTCTTATGGCAGGCTTACTGGTAAGGTCAAAAAAGATTTTGCCATCTGCAGCGTCAAAATCCTTTCATTTTTTGGTTAAATGAAGTATTTTAGCCGCACTCGGCTCATCGACAGACGCCAGAAAGTAAACAAAGTTTGCTATTACTCCATCACCATCACAGCACAAAGTCGAATCTAGCATTGCGTATGTGTACATATTATACATTATTGTGAAAACTTAGTAATATTTCTTTTAAGAGCATTGTGACCTTAATAGTGTGACTGCTTCATGAAGATGTATTAGGGTGACTAAACAATATTATTCAGCAATCGGATCAAGTTACATGGAAATCTAACATTGTGTGTGGTAGAGGTCAACATTTTTTGCCTGAAAGTTCTAAAGAGACGATATTCATATCCCATTAGCCTTAGCCTACCAGTTTGTTTTGTATTTGAATAGAGAAGCTAAATGTTATATTTTGCTTGTTATATGCATAAAATGTAGAGTTTATTGTATACTAAATATTTAAGTCAGTCATTTTGGGAGGCTTTTGTGAGAGTTGATTGATTGCAAGAATAATGTAGCACACATGATGTGGTTGTGATGCTAAACCAAATGCTAATATATCTGGCTTCTCTGTTGTCATCGTCGGCAAATGAATAACTGAAATATTATAATTTTGTGTGTGCCTTTCCAACTTTCATCCATTTCATTTGCGTTTATTCTGTCGATGGTGCTCCATTCTCTGCGTCTTACAGGTTGCAATATTACTGGACCAACCAAAAAAGCAACGTTTGGCAATGTAGAAAGAGAATTACTAAACTGCCTATATGTTGTGTATAAATGCATTAAATTCTCGTTTTTTGGTGAACCCGAGTCTGCATGATTACTTCTGGTGATGATACCGTTTCTTGTGTGGGAGAGTGTGTGATTTATATTATATCGTATCCTTCATGCTGTCAAGATTAGTTTTCATCCTGCAAAAATTCGAACAGTATTCTATTTAATAGTTACTGTGTAGAGTCACATACAGCCGGATAAGATAATATAATCCATAGTATACCTTAGAAAACAATCAACCTGTGCCTAGCCATGTCGTGAATCGTGATAATAATGTGAAAGGATGATAAGCAGTGATATCTTATGCAAGTGTTTTCTTCCAAAAAAGTGGCCTCAAAGTATTTAAGTTCATTACAGCACATCTATTAATTTAAGCTACATTCCGTTGGAAACCTACCTATGTACAATCGTAATATCCTTTGTGTACATCAGTTCAAGAATTACACATATTAGCATTATCTTTGCAATTTTGATCATTGGCATATTAAAATCTTGTCCTGAGGAAAAATATAATTAATTATAGGTAAGTCATTTGCCGGTGTAAAATCGTACATTGAATACTAAACTCTTATCTATGAAAGTGAATCGTATCTACTTACCCACATGATAAACTCGAATTTATCTTGTTGAATTGGAAAAGTTGATAAACTATCAAATTATAGTATATATAATACCTGCGGATGGTTTACACATTATGGACAAAGTGCAATCAACACATATTTGTTTAAGCTAATTCAGTTATAAAGAGGATAAAATACATACCCAATGCATAATTGGTAGATTTTTACTTGTGCTAACAATTATGCCAGGGCCAGACCACTCAAACCTCCAGAAGTAGGGTAGCACTCAAAAATTGGCGATAAGTAGCCTAACATCATAAAAATTTACCTGTCTTATCTGTTTAGGCCAAGTTAACGTCAAGAATTCGCTTATGCATTTAATGCACAGACGTTACACGAGTAATTTAATATTTTACCTGCACACGCCTGGTCTCTTATCAGCTTCCCAACTTTTCCTCTCTCAGAATACATACATATACAAAAATTTTACGTTCCGTTTAACCATACATGCAAATATACGATGAGTTTTTAAAATTGAACTTTCGCTTATACTCTAGATTCGTTGACGTTAGTTTTAAATACCTATGAGGTTAATAGGCTTGTTTCGAAGGTATTTATGTAGGGGTGGCTAGAATGATTGATGGAGATGTCAAAGGAATATTGGATGCAATTTAACGCTCGGTCAATTTCTTAGTTGTTTCTGATGCAAACTAGAAATAAGTGTTTCTTCATATCGTCAATCACAAACTGAAATACACATTCCTAGCCAATTTTAAAGTATTAGGACTTAATTTAAAAACCTATCATTCGGTTCAACAAAGCTTTTACTTGTACACCTGTAAATGTACATTTTAAAGCCATTTTTGCATTGAGATATATGCATGGCGTGCTTAGTATATGCATTTCTCTACATTCATACTGAGTTTTAGTTTATGTTCAAGTGATTTTTTGTGAACTGATGTACACAGGCTGATTAGGTTGATGATGGTGACCCTCAAACTCTGTCAGGCAAGATAAGGATTTGGTGATCTCGGGAAATAAATTAGTTTAAAGTCGTGTCTTCCATTTTGTTAGTCCTGGTGTCGGTGCCGTCGGCTTAACTATCAGGAAGGTAAACCTTGTGAATGATTCTATAGCTGCTTGTGTATGTGTGCTAGTAATAGGACCTTTTTAAACAAACGTGTTAATATCCCTACATAGTTTGATAGTCATCTAGAAATTTCGTCAATAATGATTTCCCCGTGATTGTTTTGTTTTGTGGATTCAGAAATTTCAAAAAAGATTATTAACAACATATCACGATTCTTCCTACTCAACTAGCTTAAAACTTGTTTGGCTTCCTTTTGAACCATAAGTCACATACTTTACTACCTGGAGGCTTTCAGAAATCACACAGCCTTCCAAGATGCGGATGGAAAACGCACTCGAAAACCGTGACACCGTTGGTGTAGCAGATGCCGTTCTTTTGGACGAAACAGACAACACTGATGAGTTCATTGAGAATCTTCGTAAACGCTTTCGCGGGGATATAATCTATGTAAGATCTGTTTTTTATTTTATAAAATGAGCAAAATCGTTTAAGTTCATTGAGTTTTTAAATATTTTGAACTTGTGGCATTTCACTTATTTGCTACGCCATTGGGCTTTGCACACGAATTTCATCCATCATTCTTGATTATGAGGTTGCATCCAGAATTAATGTGCTCTGTACAATGACTAGTCATGAGTATAAGAATGAACTTAAAATGGCCAAAATATGGACTCATTTCTTGTGCATCACTTTAAGAGAATACAATTTTTAAAACGTAGGCAAATCTGTATGGGGTGGGTGGTTTATAGCATTCAATGAAAAGGTTAGTCATTATTTTTACTGAAAACAAGGCGCACCCCTTCTGTTACGAACAGCATGTACGTTTTAGGACATGCCTGCTGTTATTACTTGTAAAAGTCATAGCCTGTCAGAAAAGACTCTCATTAAGTCTTGAAAATAGTCTGGCCCATCGAAAATCTAAAAACATGCAATTTGTAACTGACCTTATGGACACTGCTCTAAGGTTGCATTCTATTTTGTACGGACAGGCTTAATTAACATGTACGAAATTAATTGCCCTAAACTAAACTAACAAAAAATAATTTAGTTTTCATCGATATTAGATGTGACACGGGACTCTCTACCTTAGTTTCGCGTTTATTATTTTCATGAATTTCCTGTTATGTGATGATAGTTTATTAGCTCATTTCGTTTCGAGTTAAACAGTCAGAACCTTCTCTATTTCAACACTTCAAGAGTTCAGACTGCACTTACTATTTTAATATGCAAAAGCCATAATTTAAATTTATTTT
>JAHZNG010003113.1:0-26883 GCA_027744375.1 Orchesellides sinensis
GGAAAAGAGTTTTACGACTTTTTGCTCAGAAATTGCTTCACAGTGGGTTAATACTTTGATTCTTGTGTATAACTATCTCCGTCAAACTTTTGCTCCAATCCCCTTCATCTAGGTTTTTTTCGAAAGTACTGTATTAAAAATAATAAATCTTTTACTGATGGAACTGTAACATGCTTCTTAATATGAACTTCCAAAACATATCCTATTTTGAATCCTTTTCCTTTTCGTCACCGTAGCATCAGCCTTAACCAAGATTATTAAGTTGATGACAAAGACAAATATAATTAAAAGAAACTAAGTCTTGTTTTAGTTTACTCATTTCCTGTCATGAGATAAAATCATCAACTTTTAGTAATGATGTGCACTCAAATTTGTTTTCCTTATTTCATTGATAATTTTGGCAAAAACATTGTAAGCTGAAATGTCAAATACCTTTTACCTGCATGAAATTCAGTGCATTACCTTTTTCTAGCCTTTAAAATGGTAACAAGGGTACGACACCAAGTTACAAGTGGTATAAACAAACCTATTATTCGTTGTCCCCTTTTGCATCCGTAACATTTTCCAATGGGTTCACTTCCAGTCACAGTTATAAAGAGGAAAAGCAGGATTCACCTGTGCCCATAATGCCCCAGAAAGGCTTTATGCTTATGCATTATGAAAGCTACATTATGCACAGGTGCACAAAACACTTTACCCTTTCTATGGATTAAATGTAATTTATCAGTATCAGTACGAGAAGTCGACATAAACATTACAGAAGCAATTTCCCTTGCTAAATTTAGTTCAGAATGTGACAGTTAAACCCATTACACCACCAGACCACCACAGTCTAATTGTCAATATACATAACAACTTTCCCGTTTACAATGCACTGTTATGGATCTTAAAGGCTTATAATACTAACTGCGTAATATTAATGTCAGTTGAAACGGATGGCCAGCACGTGGATGGTTTCATATGTGGTACGATGGAGAAAATGATATAAGCATGACTTTATTTGGCATCTTAATTGGTGAAGATGAATTAGTACATTATTGATTTTCAAAATGCATAAAGCAAGCTTAAAGTTCATTTATCTTCCTATCTGATCTGCATTGCATCATTAATGTATATGCATTAAGTTTAGAGTGCAAGTTGCATCCAGACCACCACTAATTAGACAGTCTGTTCCTAAACAGGGTTAATCTGGTTGACTGAATGTGTGAAGAGTTTTTAGCCGTTGGTGATCATGATCAATGCATATATTTATCTACATATATATTTATGAATTCAGGATGAATCAGACAAGTTTGAGATTATTCAGCCAAAACTAACTCTGCAGCAAATACCTAATTTTGACACAGATTCTTATTAGCAGGGAAACAGTACTCCAAGTATGCATAATAATGTGAATAAACACATGTACATATGATGTTACGAGATTTTATGCTTCATTGTGTGATCACTGATCGGTGTTGGCGGAAAAGTTGGTACTTTCTCTACTTTTCGTTTTGAATGATTTTAGTCCTCTAATAACTGGAAATTTCTGTTATAATGCTATACAAATAAGTCAGATAACAAGTAGAAACTCTTTTTTCTTTGTTCCCTATTTTGTCTCTTTAGTAAACTAAAATTGTGGGAAACAGTCTCACATTCAGAGAAATATCAAACACAAGGTTTTTTTACAATGTTTTATACATATTTGCTCATCTGATATGACATTATGATTGATGTATGTATGTATGTGCTGATTTTAAACGTATCAGATTTACATCATGTCAGCAAATTACTGGAACGCATATATATATTTAAGTTACATAATGTACATAAAATATACTTTTTCAATACAATAACAGATATACAAATAAACTATTTTTGAAGCAGGGTGAATATTTGTTATCTATGTTAATTCCTTTTCGTGGGAACAGAAAATCTTCGTGTATACAAGATAGTATGTAGCTTTTTATTCTTATATCTGTTGTTTAGGTCAGTTGGCTGTCTCATCTTATCTAATTCAAGTCAAATCGATACTCATGCAAAAACTATTGTATATTTGCTACATACGACGGTCCCTTGAAATGCTATTGATACCCTTGACGGATATTTCATTCGACCAAGGAAACAGTGACATGATATGACTGTATAGATGTTGGAAGACTGTTTTAGCATCACTCATTATAATTGAGACGATAAAGGTGAAATTTCATATTACCCCGTCCAGATCCACATGAAATAAATTACAAAAATGCTTTGAGCAATCTTTTTAATGTCATCAAACCTCAAATGAATGCAAGATGTTCGGATTTTATCTAAATATTACACTAGATTGCTTTCACATTGTATAGAAACCCCTTTATCCCAATAAAAACCATCCCCTAACTTTTCCACAAAACCTGAAAAGGGTATAAGCGATCAAGTGTGTAAATATTTAACCAAAATCGTTAGTCAAATCGATACTCATGCAAAAACTATTGTATATTTGCTACATACGACGGTCCCTTGAAATGCTATTGATACCCTTGACGGATATTTCATTCGACCAAGGAAACAGTGACATGACATGGCTATATAGATGTTGGAAGACTGTTTTAGCATCACTAATTATAATTGAGACGATAAAAATGAAATTTCATATTACCCCGTCCAGATCCACATGAAATGAATTACAAAAATGTTTTGATCAATCTTTTTAATGTCATCAAACCTCAAATAAATGCAAGATGTTCGGATTTTATCTAAATATTACACTAGATTGCTTTCACGTTGTATAGAAACCCCTTTATCCCAATAAAAACCATCCCCTAACTTTTCCACAAAACCTGAAAAGGGTATAAGCGATCAAGTGTGTAAATATTTAACCAAAATCGTTCCAGAATTAAAAAAATATTCTGCAACATATAACACATCAATTACGTTTCAGGCACATTGCAGAAAATTATTTTGTGCATGTAAACAAATATTCAACTCTTTTTGCCAGTACTGCACTGCGAAATAAATAATTTTGTGGTTTTACTGGAATACTCTCTGAGATAGCTGATAAAAGGTTGGCCTTACAAGTACTTATCATCCTGGAGATTATGAGTCTCAAACGCTCTCCACATCAAGCATGCTTCAATCAATCTGACATTACTCGTTTATGACAGACAGATAGGGGTTGTTTACTGTTCCCAAATCAAGTCAAGTAGGTTCAAGAAAGTAGACGATTTTTATTACCCTAATCCTAATTCTCTCAAGAGCTCAGTCTTGTCTTTATGCTACGGAGAGTGTATATTCCGGTTGATTTCATATATGCAAAATAGAAAGGCTTAATCTACTTGCACTCCAATTACACTCTTGTGCGTCTTCAAGGCGCTCAATTTTCCAGTTTATTTACTGATAAGACAAGACGCTGTGATTGCCATATTTCATCTTATTTATTCATCTTCCTACAAAAGCTAATAAAAAATAAGCCACTGTAATGGCCTTAATTTTTTGACGACGGAGATTACTATTCATTCCGCTAGCACTCACCCATCTACATAACCCATTTTAAGTATACAAACCAGTCAAGCATTTTGTACAGACACAAATTATTGAAAGACGGATCTCATTAGTTCGTAGCCCAATGAAACCTTCTTATGCAACGTATTAACATTGAAGTAAAATATTCTATTCATATTTGAATCATCTTGTATTTCTTTACGTAAACCTGGACTCTGGAGTCATTACCAGTCAACAGCAATTCAATATATAATTTTTCAACCACATAGGAGTTTCAAGTGTTGGCTTTCAATCTCTGGTTGCAAATAATATACGACAGAGTACTTTAAAGGTTATGCATCATACTTGAAAGATGAATAAAGATGTTTACTTAAAATCAGCATAGACGATGCCGGCAAAAAACCATCTTGACGAAGGAAAAAGGAATTAAGTGAGGAGCTATTTTGCTGAAAGGCGCAAGTGGAAAGAGAAACCCTCTCTACCTGTTTACATTTTATATACACCATAATTATATATACATTCCTGTTTTTGGCTCGCTTTTTATTGCATAAGCAAAAATGCAAGGTTTGTGTACTGTAGTATTTTCGTGTCCAGTAACATCTTTTTTATCATGACTCTTTTTCACATCACTTCGCCACCAAAACAGATACACATAAACCTCCCCATGCCTTACGATATGACAAGAATTTTCTTAATCCGTCGTGTGAAGCAAAAATACACATTATACGAAGCCAAAACAAGTAATCATCTTTGATACTTTAACTTTCAGGAAGACTCTTCTTTTCATGATCTAATGATCCTGCTAACCTTTACACTTTCTATTTATTTCATTGCCCTCCTCTCCACTTTTAAAGCTGTTGCTGGCAATGCTGGAAACACTTTGGGTAATCAGTCAAGCCATATATATATATTTGAAATATCGATGATTCCACTAATTTTAGGGACAAAAACTAAAAATACTGAATAGTGCCATTACCAAATTTAGGATATATCTTATCTGTATCCCTACCAAAAATCATTACTTATCAGTATTACTAATTTGTATGTCTCAGCTTTATTCTGACTAACGAGAGGGTAAAGTCTTGAACATAGTGAAAATGTAAGGGGAAATAAAAAGTTTTATGAACTGCATGAAAAGGACATGAAATGATGAAACCTTTGTATGCACACTGAATGACTAGGAAGAGGATTATTAGATAAAAGCGTTAAGTAAGTTTGAACGGGTCAAGAGGTATATTTGCATATTGCATATAATAATCTGTTACGTGCTCAAAACCTTTTTACTATTAATGCAATGTATGTTATAGGATGTTAAATATGAAGCTTTTATATTTTTATGAGAGTTAAAACTTAAAACGTTGTTAATCATAGAGGCAACTCTAGGCCATGTCACTCTGTCATTGGAGATGTCTATATGAAATAAATGATCATGAGATTACAGTGTGTTTACGGCCAGAAATGATTTCCTGAACATAAAAATATCATAAGCATCAATTTGACTTATTTTTATGGGCAATTAATCGAATCAAAAGGGATGTTTCTAATCCTTTACTGAAGCATTTATGCTGTTGAAATTTCTAGATTTTTCCATACTTGCATTTGACATTTCACAATTAACATATACGGAATAGGTGCATCATGAATGTATTCTTGAACAAAGACTGTAGCTTTAGCATCCTATAATATAAATATTGTACAATTATATTCGCAAAACCCTAACCGTTTCGTAACGCTACAGACACATCTTTGACAATCGGCAAAAGAGGACTTGTATTTGCATGCATGTAGAAATATGATGATATTTTGAAGGTTAGCTGGACACGGACGTCCTTCCAAAGAAGTCGTTATATTTTTAAGCATTATTTGTAAAGGCTTCTCAAATGAAACCTCATTTAACTATTTTGCAAGTTTGAAGGATCGTAGTAAAGTTTTAAGACGCCTATCCCTTATTTTAATTTATGCCTTTCTTGTATTTCGCATAGAGGTCCTTTTCGGGGCCGCCGAAGGGTACCTTGACCTGCCATATGGTTTTCACGCCAGTATTTGAGTTAGAATAAACCTTACAATTAGAGTATTGAAAAAAATTGAAAGTCTAATAGCTACAACCTTTTAAAGAATACTTTATGAAATAGACAGATGGGCAAGCAGCCACTGAAATTATTTAAAAATCGATGATCGAATTATAAGCATTATCTAATCAACACATAACGCATAAATGGGACTTTGGCATGCTCATAAATCATCTATTACAGCTCCCCATGGCCCCAATGTAATTTATGAATAAAATACGTTTATTTAAAATACTTTAACAGCTTATCTTTTTAAAATAAAATCCCAGTCCTCATTTGAAACCTGTAACTTTCATTAGTTATGTATATTTTACCGAAGGTAAATTCACCAAACTGAAATATCGACAAGCAAATTGTCGAAAGATTTTAAGGGATAATGCGTACATACATATTTCTCTAACAACTATTATCATAAACTGGTCGTTATTTTTTAGCAAAGTTGGCAAATAGATTTATATTGATTTTTAAACCTACTGTTACAAAAATAATTGAGAAGGTGATTGAAACAATTAATTGCATAATTATTTCAGTTTTTATAGGAAACGAGTTGGACTGGACTGATGAAAGCGTCTTCAAAATAAACTAAATTTATGCCAAAAATTAATGCTCTTTTAGGCTTACCAACAAATCTATGCAATATTGTGGTTTCGAAAACACATTTACGATTTACCAAATATATATAAACTATGTACATCACGATTTATAAAGGTGGGAATAATTTACTTGGAGTAAAATAATATGCATACATAATTTTCGGGGAACTGTAGCAAAGGACCAATATCCTACACGTTAGCCTATGAAAATTAATGCTTAATGTATCGACTTACCTATCCTACCCCTTCACTTTCACACTGATCAAAGGGTTTCTCGGTATCTCCTTGTTGAAAGTATTGAAAATTATGTTTAAATTTCTACCCTATGGAAGTTTAGAACCATACGGAATAGTTTCGTTAAGATTTAAGAGCAAACGAATCTTATGCTGCGTTTTAAGACGCTAATATTGCTGAACTTAGTGTTAACTGTGCTGCTTAGTGTTAAAAACTGCTAAAAGGACTTACTTTGAATTTCAAGCCTTGTACGACGTGTAATGTCGATGGATCTTAATGGAGTGCGAGCTGTACGCTGAATGGTCTGTAATGAAGCAATGCGATTCTTGGAAACAAGTACAATGCCAACAGCAAAAGAGTCGTTGAAGTATTTGATTGCAGAATCACTGTAATATGGTTTCGCCTGCCTAACTCTGCTTCTTGGACTGCTTGCTGCTGTACGTTTCAGAAAGTGCAAAAAGAAAGGAGTTCAGCAACGTTTGACGTAAAATAAATAAATAACGGAACAATAGATTATACCAAATACCAAATTTATCTGTCTGTCGGTCTAAAGAAATTATACATATGCTACTGATCCCAGTTTGGACTAAAAGTAACACATTATGGCTTATCAATCCCTAGATTTACGGCGAATAGTGCTTAAAGTTGCGGTGTGGAAATATGGAAACAAGCTTTATCTACTACTTTTTGTGCAAAAAGCATTTTATGTGTAACCAGAGAAAAATTCTTTTATGTGCATTTTTACAATGGACGTTTTAGTGATTTGATCATACACTCCGATACCCCAGCAGTGCTAATGACAGGTAATCTTGTAGTTATTTGAAAACTTTGTTTTCCAAATATGATTTGTTGGAGGATATTAGGTTTTGTGTTTCTTGTATTGTTTGAATTTTGTATAGGATTATAGAATAGGCTATGATTCCTTTCATATTATAGATGAATGCATGATAATAAGTTTTGACTGGAGAAACTCATGAAAAATTTATGTTCTTGATACCAAAAGTTTATTCAAACTTGACAAAAACTACATAACATTTTATATTCAATTACATCTTATTTTAACTTACACTAGTGAGATTGACGAATGCGTTTAAAAAACGAGAAAATGCTTTAACTGTGTTTTCTTTGAATTAATATGTTATCATGACTGTCAAACTGAAAACTTGACTGTCCACTGACGATGGACCAAAAGCACAATATTATGATTGTTTATTAAACAAAGAACACTTTACACTCAAACGAATAATATGTCTAAACCGAAACTATAACGATAAGCAAAAAAAAATAATAATTTGCTGTACAAAATTGTCGTTCGTCATTAATGATTTCCCATATATCTATCTCTAATTAATATTATGCTGTATACACCATACATTATTTGATTAATAGTATGCAAGATAATAATCTGCTAATAATTGTCATTTACAACATCATTTATGATTAAAAATAACGAAACATGTCTTCAGACTTATTTTTGATTTTCACAAATTTTCATATTGTGAATAATGTCTCAAAAACCCGATACGTTCGCCGGTGGAACTTCTGTCTCTTTCTTTCATTGTATGTGGTTGTTTGGTTGTGAATGCATATTTAAATATAAGGACACCACTGTCGATAATTGAATTGATGCTAATAAGACAACACGGAACGAAGTGTTGCTTCAGCAGTTGGTAAAAATAACTAGATATCACTAAAACAGTTATTGCGAAAATGATCCCATCTCGCCTTGTTTATAATTTCGTATCACCCAAAAAGTCGAAAAGGCCTGCTTTTCGGTGTCCTACTCCGGATCCACTATTTCGCTAAGAAGGACTAAGCACAAAAATGTTGTAAGATTGGCTTGGTTTTCCAAACAATTAAGAGAGCAAGTAAGGTTTCTGAAGATAAGGTGTTTACCTGAGACCGCTTAAAATTTAATTTATTCTTTGAGACCTAACGACTCAGTTAATTGAAGGTAATACGGCGAGCGGAGTGGGAGCAGGTACTGTCGTGCGGCGTCTACGGCATCACACTATTAAAAAGTACAAATATGCAGTCTAGCCTTAGCGAATGCAGTCTTTTAAAAATCATATACGGTTTATGCAATTTTTATTTTTATTATTGCTTACCGAAGGTTGTGTCGCATTCGTTTTAAGTTTAGGTGTTTTGTCTCTGAAAAACAAGGACTCGTCTTCTTTAACAGAGTTGATTGGTGAGGACGTTGAGAATATATTATCTTCCTCCCATGGTTTGCTTCTCATTCTTTCCCCAATGGGTAGCATATGTCCTTCGGTTGTGAAGAGGTATTTGTTGAAATTATTATTTAGTGGATTGTCGACATCAAATAGCTGAAGTAACAAAATAGAACACTTAATTGTTATCCAGTAGCCTCGAACATCTAAGTTACTTGTTTAAATCGATGTTTTACCAAGTATAAGTATTTGCAAGTTTCAGAGAGGAAAAAGCTCTCCATCCGATCCTCTAGACTCATATCTAATACATCATGAACAGTAGCGTATCCGCATTTGGCTTTAGCATAAGAATTCAGGCTTTGAATTACTTCTCTACCAACGTGTAAGTAAAATGGATTTCGTGTAGCCTAAAATTAACCAACAAAATAGGAGCTTGTAGTTTGTAATGTAAATTTTAAAAAAATCCTTAATGTGAAATAAATCAATCTAATCAATTTGAGCCTGACTCTGTATAAAAGATATGTAGACTCTACTAGTTCCGGTCGGAGTGGGTAGAAACTAACGTCGGGACTAAGTCTTTGCCAATTGAATCTCTCTGGTAATACTCCATAACGTTTCCATACATTGTAATACCATGCATGGGTACAGATGGCTTCTTCAACATCCCCAATTAATACCTATGTAATTGAAGATTAGTTTAAATTAAAATTCCAATAATAATAATCACAGAAATTCGAGAAGTTGTAAAACATTAATGCATACTTGAACGGCCGGGAAGGATGCTTGGAGGGCGTCAATCCAGTAAGTGTAAGTGTTACCGCTATGCATATCGACATTAACATATAAAGGATGATCCCCGTATCCAGAATTGCACTGTGGTCGTCTGAATAGTTAGATATAGGGAAATAAATCGTTAATATAATTTCATTTAGGCAGTTTAAGCCTAACATTCTTTTTTCAAGTCTCTAGAAAGAGGTTAAAACCGTTATCTAATTGTATTGTTAAATTCAAGTTTCATTTTTTAAAACGACGACCATTATGTGTACACTTACCAAGTAATCCAGTCGTTTTCGCTCTTGCACTCCACAAAGCTCGATTAGCTCGGCGTGCCATTGATTCATAGATAGGATCACCCAACAATCTTGACAAGGCTCCAAGCTCAAGTAACAATGATCCAGCCCCAGCTGTACACGTTTCAGCTCCTTCGTCTACAGTTCCTTTCCTCAAATTAACCTGAAATTATAAATAATGAAACAGTGTGTTATAAGTTCACGAATTATTTGTCTTGTAATCATTTATTTATTTATTCTTTTTACCCGAGGATACGGTATTCCAGTAATCGATTTTTGGAAGGCTGGAAGCAGACGAGATGCCAAGTCATGTGCCAACTGTAATAACTGTCCATTGTACCATGGCGGTCTAAGATCCTCACCAAACAAAAATCTTCCTTCCTCCATGAGCATATGAGCAGATAAAAGGCCACCGAGTAATCTTCACAATAACACCGTTGTTTAGTTCTTAATTTGAACTATTGAAATAATACTATTTTAGAATAATGCACTAATGATCGCAAAAGTTACCTTATATTCGCTTCAAAGACTTGAACCGTGTTTTCTTTATCAAAGGACACATGGTCTATGACAAGTTGAATGGCTCGGTGAAATTCGCTAACGTTTCCTAATACAGCGAGCGTATCCAGCGAGTCCACTAATGTCAAACAGTAATCTCCAAGCACGTCATTAATGTTAATGTTGGACCTAATTAGTTAATACATAAATCATATTTTTAATGTTTTTTTTGCATCAGACAGAAAGAGTTTCTTAGGAACTACTGTATATATTGTAATGTATAATTGAGTAAAAAGATAACTAACGGATTTTCATGGTCTGGTCCTCTTCCCACACAGTGAATAGGGTCAAGTTCGTCCATTGGAAAGGCATACTTCATGTAGCCATCATACCCAAAGTAAAACATTTTCTTAACTTCTTCCAACATTTCCAGTCTCATTTTCTCTGTGAAAGAGCCGTATTTCTGGTCCAGCCTATCATAGCTGTGACTGAATATGTTGAACGCTTGTAAAGACACGGGCACAAATGTGAATCCAAATAGAATGAGAATTGTGGCAAGACCAGAAGCTCCTAGTCCAAGCTGCGTGAGCCAACCCTTACTATCCGACTTTCTCCTTTTGACATAATTATTGCTACCCACCAACGGTTTCAGAATTGATCTCATAACTGTAGTGGTGGATTTTACAGGCCACATTTTACTAACAGTTATTTTAACCTTAATGTTAGCACTGCTACCTTATATTTATACTTACAATCTTTTCAACAAGTAAATTTTTTACTTACAACTTTCTATTAACTTTAAAGCCAAGTATAAGAAAGCCTTATTACAAAGTTCCCTTTAAACTGTAGTGAACTAACACGGAGTTCATTATAAGCTAATTTTAAAAACCGATACTGTATACAATGGTAGTAATATTTAAAAATAATTACACACTTAACTTTAAAAATTCAGAATATTTTGTACATGATTTTTATTAAAAGGACAAACAACCAATATGACAAAATATACGTGTGATTATTTTCAAAATTTATTGAAAACAAAGCAGTAATATAAATGTTTACATAATTATGTTGTAAACAAGCATTATAAACAATTTCACTATTTACATATCACAATAGCAAAGACGTATTAGGGCTACGCTAAGCCAACAATTTAACCGTCAAGAGTATACCATTTCTAATTGTTTTCTGTCTTTTCAATCGTTCAGCAAATTAACAATTAAAATTATTATGTTATTTGAGATTTGTGATAACTTTGGGTAATTTTCATTCTACTTTTAATAATGTCTCCTTCCTACATTCCAATATGTTAGATAGGAAGATTGCATTAATGTTCATGCATAATCCTGTGTATAATAATTGTGCAAGAAAATGTTGTCTGCAAGAGTTGGCAGCATGCATAGGATATTATGTGGATTTGAGAAGGCTCTGTACATAAACGCAATGCATAAAGGTGTTTACGGTAGTTGATCGTGGGACATATTTCGTTGGAGATACCTTACCACGTATCTCTTCCTTAACTTATTGGGGCCGGGGCGGTTCTTATATTACGTTACTATGTTGGGTAGGCACATAGAAGGGCAACTCTTTGCCTGTCAAGTTTACTTCTGTGTTATATACGTGATTTGAAACTGAAGATAAGGTGGGTGAGACAGGTAGTCATACAATATCATTTGCTTACATTGTTTGTGGATGGCTCCTGAACTTGCCGCTTATAAGACTTTACTCTATAGCTACGCTGTGTTGTGTACGTAAAGCAAATGGGCAAAATCGCACTTTTCACAAATACCACCCACCCGCACTCTGGCATCCCCACATCAATGTCCCCAGCAATCAACTACCTGTGTAAACAGCATCGAGCACCCGTGTCCTCAGCACCCAAGCAGCATGGCTTGAAAATCATGGCGTGGGTACCTTGTAGCCCACGGCTTTGCGTTGGAGACGATGGCTTTAGGAGATTGGGTTCCCATTGCTTTGGGGCTGTTGAGACCATGGCTTTGGTGGCGTCAACAATTTTAAAATCATTTTAGCAGCGTTAAAACTGCTCGATTAGAAAAATTACTGCTGTATCCGGTGAAATAAATTATTACGTGATGGATTTATACATCACGTATAACGAATCAAAATTGTGCCTGTTCGTCTTACTATTGCGGTCGAACGCAAAAAATTCTTTCGACAATAAATTCCTAGGACCTTTATACAGGTCGAGTTCGCTCATGAAGGTTATCGAAGTTACCCTTCATAAATTTAATGCTACAACACATATGGCATGTGACACCTCAGTCGAATGGGGATGACAAACTAGGCGTTTTCCTATGGTTTGTGTTTTGTGTAGGTGACATAACTTAGTTTCTTAAAGGAGATTTTAAGTACTTAAAAATCAATATCTCTATAACTATTTCACTTTTTTTGCAAATTCCTTTCAATTATTGACCTCTGATGACCTGATTTTTTCCGAAATCGGACTAGCTGTCTATAAATCCATCACGTTTGTTAACCTTATGGGTTTATAAACTTTACCATTTGCTTGCAAATCTGCATATAATTGTCAAGGAATTTAGAACCTGATGAAAATGCACCAAAGATACTATATCATATTATACATGTGCTAGTATATTTTCACATGAACATACATTAACAACGACAGGAGATTTTGTGATTCGATTACATTAAACGGTGCATTCTTTGGTTTCTATAGAGGAATATAGTACACGTACTTTAATAAAACAATACTGAGATAGTCGAGGAGAGAAAAAATCTAACGTAAAATAGCAAAAGGAGAGAGTGAGAAAGAAGTTGGTGTTACATGAGGAAAAGGAATCGCATAGTATCGTGGAATGGAGTCAGAAGAGTCGTATACATTCGACCAAGATATCATGCAGTTTAAGAGTATGTACTCCTCTTTCTACAAAGCAAAAAAACCAGCTCAATTCTCTCTCTTTCTGGTGTATCTCTTTATTCTTGTACTATACTATTTCTTTTCTGATATACCCTTTCCCCGTCGTCGCTTGCTTTCACTTGCCAACAGAGCAGCCAGTGCAGTGTGTGTGGTATTGGGCGGATGTGCATAGATGCATTCAACCGTATTTTATATTTATATTATGCCATTCAATCCTCAACGCAAATTTGAAGAAGGGAGAAAAAGTGATTTTGAGTATGTATATATTTATTGTAGTGATCAGTTTAATTATAGAATATTTTGGATCCAGAATGTAACGTAAGAAGTAAAATTACTGCACAAGAATAAATTGAATTGAAAACGGAACAGTTCGCCATTGTTGTAAGATATAGAGATACAAAAAAAGAACAAGTTGTATAGTTGGCTTAAGGATACGTTTTCTGGTTGTGTAAATGGAGAATTGAAATCTGGTTCAATCGTAATGTGATGCACTCTGGGAAAATGAACAGGACAAAAATGGAAGAGGACATTCAATTCCTGTATCATTCCATTTGCATTGGTAAGTTGATACTCTTTTCCCCATAAATCGTTATTTTTCTTGGATATTTTCTATTTTTATCTATTGACTCTTTTTATACTCTAACAATTTTTGCAAACGTATAAACAGCCAAGCACCTTGATTGGGTTGTATAAATAAGCATATTGAAATGAATCTATGAAATGTGTGTCTTCATTGTCGATTGTTGCATGAAAGCATTTGAAATTAAATGTACATTAATGTACACTGGCGCAAGTAAGAAGATTGTGGATGAGAATAATGTGTATGTAGAAAGTACTAGAAAGTTCAGTTGGTATGATGATGAGTAATAGTTTGTGTCCTATTACTTGATCAATCTACATCGATTGAGTCTTCTAAATATTTTCGCCACTTTGCCAGTCTACGTACATACCTTTAAGTATACACGTTTTGGAATAACATTGCATATATATATATTTGGATAAAATATGTACACATTGATCTACGCATTTCGTCGGAAGAAATATCAGACGGGAATGTTTTTCTCATATTACATATCCGACTTTCTCCATGTCTTACGATGTTGTCTTTTATATTGGATTGACAGGTCAGGTATATATTTTTTAGAAAATGTCTCGAATGTAATTATTACTTCCATATAGACTTACCCTTTTAAAATATTCACGAACGAAAGATTTGCTATTTGTAATTTCCTCGAAATTTCGTTCTTAAGCATACTGAATAAAAGTGGAACTAACTAGTAACCGTACCATTAAAAAATATTAACTTCACAGAAATTAACTGGAGTATGTAAGGAAATTTCGTGCTTATGTATGGGGACCGTAAAGTACACTGATAATGGATTTATGGCCACTCAAATAAATAGTTAAAGAACGACGATTAAGATTCAGTTTAGGTTGTAAAGGCTTTAATGAAAGGCATGGGCTAAATGCTAAACTTGCAGCATAAGGCTGCAAAAATATTGGCACGGCTTCCCCCATTTACTTAATTACATTTGATAAAAATCATAACATGTGTGAAAAGGCCCTTGGCTAAATCACATCATTAACGGAAGCAACAAGGTACTATTAAATGTTTGAATTTAAACATCCGACATCTTGACCGCCCCCAACATAAACGAGGATAAACATGTTTTTTAACTGAATGAAAATACATACTCATATGCAATAATATATCTGCATTTTAATTGCCATTCCAATCCATTCATAAGACCAAGTATCTTTGAATTTTAAATGTAACTTTCTCTAATCCAATACGATTCTGGACAAATGTGGAAATGAGCGCATCTGAAGAATTTGTTCTTAACGCTTATACTGTTGAAGCGTCGATAAATATATTACAGTTATGACAATCTTATTGTGCTTCTTCATTTGCTCGCTCGACATACACGTCACGTAGAAGTCATACAAATACGTGTAAATGTAAAACCAATATTATAAACGAGACATACTGCTTCTTGAAAAATATACTTTTAGTGACTTTCTTCTAAAACTTGATTTCGATTAGTTTTATTCAATTCATTTGTAAAGTAAAAAGGCTAGATGACGCGATAACTATCGCCAGACTAACTGGCTGAGGGGTCTAAGCGGATGTACTTTATTAAAAGACGTCTAGTTAAAGCCTACGAGTTATGAGGGAGAAGATTGACATTAATATACTTCAAATCTTTTCAGATTTCTTAAAATCCCAAAGCATTACATTTGACACCACTAGTTTGTCGTTGAACAATTCCATGATAAACTCCATAAGTAATTGTAGGATCAGTGACGATGTTGTATTGAGTATGGTGTAATGCATAGTACTTATACATAAATAGCGACTCAAAGGTAGACGGAAATTCTCAATGGAAATTTAGATTTTTATAAATTGTGATCCTTTTGTTTATCGCCAATTCATCGTTAATCTGTTCGCTATCACCATTTTTCTGCTATATTCTTTCTTTCACGTTTTGAAATGCAATATTGTGAATTTGATTCGGTATCACAATGATATCCCACTTTCATAATGTTGTACTACCAAAGGAGAAACGCGTGGCATTGATTAAAGGAAGCTTGTCAGCCAATGCTAAATATTTATTGGAAAATTAATGACTTTGATCATACGTATTTAGTCTTTTTATGTAGAAACATGTATGCAGGTCTTGCCTCAACGCCCCGGTTAAACTAAAAACTGCTTTGTGTTCTTAACACCATGAATCTTTTTTACGATTCTACTTTCTATTTCCTTTGTAAAACCAACAATCTTTTCACCTCTTTATAAAAGATTTACACAATAAAACCACTCCAGATTCATGACCGGAAGGCATGTTCTCGTAAACATGAGGAGCATCAAGTAAACTAAGGGTGTAAATATCTCTATAAAGAAAAGAATAAATGTATTGTCTATCCTGTTCAACCTGTCAGCACTAAAAGCGCCTTTAATGACTAGTTCACGAAGCCTTGCAGCTTCTAAGCATATTAAAACACAATGTAATTAAACTAATTCTTGGTGTTGTGCTGTCTACATGTTGCTTATCAATTCAAATCTTTGCTTCAAGCAAAATTGAAGTGTTGGGCAAAAAATTTAGACAACTACCTTTCATTCATTGTGCATTGCCAATATTGGGGTGGGATATTGTAGAAGGGCTAAAATAGAGCCAATTTTGATCATGTTGTGAAAGCATGTTCATACCTGATACAATATTCATATAGGTACGTATAATTAACGTAACAGAGTTGTGTATGCGTATTCACATAATGTCATGACGGTGAAAGTAGCAAGATTTGTCCCTTGTCCCATTCAACTACTTTTTATTTTCGTATCCTTCATTTATAATGGCATAGGACAGAGTACGGGAGTTGTTTTCTTAAATCCTCACTTTCACACTACAGAGGTCCTATTTATTTGTATTTTTTAGTGTTCAGTTGATATCAATACATGTGTATTAAGCACAACTTCTAACAGAAGTTTATACCCTAGTAGCAAGGTCTAGGTACACACACTTGAATTTGATCACATACAGACCCACACAATAGTTTTGTATGTGTGAGTATGTGTAACGACGGTTTTTGCTATGAGCTCCTCATTTACTTCTTTACCGGTACGTAATATACATAGTAGGTATATTAAAGTACTTTTAACAAAAACCAACATTTCCCTTGCCTTGTTCAGCTTTCCCTTGTGAGGAATTGTAGTGATTCAAGCAGTGCTGGGAATTTGAAGAAGAGAAAGCAAGAAAGAGAATATAGCACAATGCTATGATGGGCTTTTATTCGCTCTTCTTGTACGAAGATGCAAGATCAATGCTTTAATACAATCAATATAGTCTTTGTCGAGATGCCTACACTGGAGACTGCTTAGTAATAACAAAGAAAGAAAGATTTAATACACATTATTGAATATTATAAATTTAAAATAAGCAGCTTTATTCTTTACTTCAATGTGTCTACAAATACCAATTTCATTAAATTGAGCTTTATTAACATGCTTAAAGGTATTAGATAAGTACATTTGATTTCCCCCACTATAACACAATTTTAATTAGTCATTCCAATTCCAAGTACAAAATAAAATAAAAATCTTTTCGGACCCATTACCAAAAATGAAACTGACAACTTAACAAAATTTGTTGAACTTTCTCTGTCATCTATATAAAAAGGATAGTTATGGTACTAAAGCATTAACTCAATATTACGAATTTCGCCAACGCACAAATGTGTGTACCGCAATTTTATGTTTGTTTCCTAGTGACGCATTGAGATATTTGATACTTTTTATACAGATGCCGACTGACATGATCAAGTCCATTTAATGAATATTGAGAAAACATGAGGTACCTAAAGGAATCTATGCATGAGTGGCGAAAAACACTATTGGCGAAAACAATTTTGGGAATTATTTTTTTTGAGGTAACGTAGTTGGCGAACTCAAAAAACTGTTATAGCAAAATTGGCGAAAAAGGAAAAATCTAATGACCGAAATTGGCAAAGACGAAAAATAAAATTTAGTTTATCGTCAAATATCATGAATATTAAAGTTTGGGTGATCTTTAGTAAATTTTAATTTTTCAACAACTACTTTCATGTTGTCCGATTAACCAAAAACTTTACAAATGAGCAGTAACGGACGAACACAAGGACAGAAATTAATACTAAAGATTTCAATCCATCAATTTAATAAATTGTGACGGTAACAATAAATATTTAAACTTCTAGGTCATTCCCAACAGGTTGCAGAGAGCACATTTTTCTATTAAACATATAATAGCCATTAAAGGAGTAAGTAGAGTGCGTCCTATTTATATCTTTGTAACCTTATGAATTTGTACATGCAAGTTAGAAAAAATTCTTAGGGAATAGATATTAGCTAATTGCAGTGGCTGCATGAAATTAGGTGGCTACTTAAAAAGTTTGATATTAGGTGGAACCCTAATTTTGATGTTCTGTTCAGGAATATGTAAAGTCAGCAACGCATTAAGAACAAAATACAATGAAAAAACTTCCAATCTTTACTATGCATATTGATATATATTGTTGCCATACCTACTGTTAAAAAACGAAAGTATTTTAAATTTTTGCTTATACAGCTTGGATTGTTTTTGAGTCTTAAATTAACAAATTTTATGTACATAAGTAAATTAGTAAACCATAATAATTCGTGCCTTTTGCCTTTCCTCATCAAAATATCCTATCTTAAATTTTATTTTGAATTGAAACACCTTAATTTGCCAACTTGGTACTCAAGTTTTTCCAATGCTGTGTTGCTAGTTCGCCAATATTGTGCACTGGAAATCAAGTTACACAAGTGGCGAAAGCTGGAGCGTTCGCCAATCATGTAAAATACCACCTAATGCGGAGCACATAAAAAAAATCCTAAATAAACATACATGACTCAACTATAATTGAATTCAATAAAATGGCAATAGATATGTTGATGAGGAGGCAACGGTTTACAACTTTTCCTTCAATTTTTATGTGCTTATAATGCGCGTGTTTGTGTGAAGTGTGAACTGTTTGTCATGACAATATGAAAGATATGACGGAGAAGTTCTATTGTCAATTGTGACAACATGCCAACTCAGGTAAACCTACGAGGGCGTAAAGTGATGTGAAATGACGGGCGGAAGAGAGAGAAAGCTGAAGAGTCGTATATAACATTTGAAATTTGGACAAACTTACTTGCGTAAAAGTAGGCATAAAGAATTGATGTTAAATTTATTTGGCTAGTAATTGACAATGAAAGACAAAACATCTTAGTAAGAAAAGGTTATACTTACCTATGTACAAGAAACAACGAAGAGTTGATCCAAATTTGTTTTTGAAATTATGAATGATATAACAGTAACAGAATGTATTCATTGTTATTCAACGAAACCATGCAAAGCAGTACAGCTTTTATTTTTCTGTTGTGGTACTTTTGAAAATGAAATTGATCCATACATTTCAATTAATTTCTGTTGGATCTTAATAGCACACCATGAAGTTTCTTGATAACTCTGTGATGACGCTCGGAGCATTAAAAATGATTAGTGTAAAGAGCTTTAGGTTAATAAAAGTTCGAGTAATGGTGGCTGACAATACGAACTTAGGATTGAAATGATACCGATAGCATATCATATTACTTTAAGAAAGTAAGTGACAAACATTATGAAACGAAGGTATGTAATAAAAACATGAGTATTGTTAACTTAATACTCTCGCCATCTTACACACTTACGCATTTTAAGTCCTTTTTGCCAAGTGCTAATAAAACTGCTTCCGTATCGTGCATGAGAAATCACAGCGTATGCAATTTTTATACGTGGGAAACTCTACACTAGGGGAATATACGCAGTAAAGAAGAACGAAGGGGAAGTGGAAAGAGGAAGTTTTAGACCATAATACATCAATATAATAAGTGCTCATCATCACCAACCATTTCCCATTATTTACCATCACGTAAAGTTTTTATTGCACATCCAGAGCAGTTACATGACATAAGGGATAAAATAAATCTCATGCATGCAAGGGAGAGTTAGGTATTTTTAAAAAAATCATGCAAATCCTTAACCCAAAAGAAGTTACAAACTTCCAGAGAAATGGTTTTTACTTCTTTTCATTCTTTTAAAGAAAACCATCATCTTATCTCCTCGTAACAAATATATGCATGATTCGAGATTTTAGACCATAAATCTAACTTTACAAAATTACTGTGCTTATCAAACCCCCTTTCCCATAGCGTTGCATACCATTACTCAATATCCGATAAAAATGTAACTAAAGTAATTTTCTATGAATATTTTTACCTTAACATCATTTAACATTTTCACCTCAATCATTTTTCCAAAGTACCTTTTAAAAACACAAGCATCAACCAGCTAAAACCTGAAGCATCTTTTCAGGGTGGAAACCACGGTTCATAATCTTTCAGCTTCAAAATAAAGCAATTTGTGCCAAGCTATGTGTTGTATGATGCGAATTAGAAATTTGTAGTAAGACAATACATTTACGTCTTAAGGCCAAATTGGCGATGAGATTTTTTATATCTTTGTATATTTTGTTAAAAATCAGATCTGACACATTGCTCCAATTTCTCATCCGATTTCCGAATCTGATATGGAATTTTTGTCCAATATGTATCAGACAGAAATCAATAAATAAACATCGAAGAATCAAATCAGAAAAACAAATACTCTGAAAACAGTAACAGCTCAACGAGGTTTGTTTTGTTAAAACTCTACAAAAATATATATTGTCAACACATTCTATGTATACAAAGCAAGATGGTGGATACTTGAGTCACTCAAGCAAATTAAGGTTTTTTGAAGCTGAAACTGTCCCCATTATCGTAAAAAGAATATACCGCGATTTGAAAACGGTTATTGTACATTTTTAAGTGAAGCCACTTAAACTTCTGCAACTGTACAATGTTTTTAGGGGCTCCAGGTAGTACACTTAAGGGGCTCACTCAAACTTAGTGGGAGCAGGTATAGCCCCAGTAACCCAGACTATTGCGGCCCTGCATCTTTGCAATTTACTTTAAATACCTTATTACAATACAATTCCATCCTTTACCCCTACTCATTACAACTTCATCTTTTTATCTTATAAAACACATTTTATGCATGCATATACATACGTACATTCATATCATATAACTTTACTTGCCATTTCCTACTTTCTATTCAGTATAAGTATGCATACAATTTTTGAGGTAAAAACATTACTTTGTGCATTATATACATAAGGATCGACATCCACAGGCTAGTCAGCAGACGCGGACTAGATTAGACTACCACACAAAACCATACCAACCAGACCAGACCACAGACACATGTAACATAGACATATCTGTTATTTCATTGTATCTACATTTTAAACATGGGGAAATAAGACGAACTATAACTTAATTTTTATATATATCCAACATACATACAAAATGTACACATAATATTTCAAGCATCTCTCTCTCTCTCACGCATACATATAATCATATATGGTAGACATGTAACATACAATAAATATGTGTGGAAAGCGAGCAAAAATAAAAAATAATACACAATGTTAAAAAAATCTACATGCACAACACAACATTTTTATTATTGTGTTATTAGAAGAGAGAGAGAGAGAGATGTGATGTGTATGTAAAAGGGTTGCCTGTGTGTAATATTATTAAAATCAAAATCAGAAAAGATACATGTCTGCATTTTAGTTGCATTATATGTGTACAAAAAGAGTGTACTCTGTAAACTTACAGTCCTCTCTAAAACTGTGAGAATAATAATAATATATGGGATTGCGATAGATAAATGAGAAAAATAAAATAATTTTTGTAAAACAACAACAGCAACACTAACGCACACACACACAACTCGAAAATATAATATGCATTTAAAACAATTGTTTAATAAAAATATTGTAATACAAAAGTGAAGGTATTTTCATGGTACGCAATGCTAATAGAAAGAAAGCATAGACAAAAGACAACTAAAACGGATTTAATCATTGCAATCATTGTTATTCTCACCTTGGTTTAAAAATGAGCCATTTTCCAAGAAATTGTGAAAGGACTTGAAGGCAAAGTGTGAGCGTGTTGTAACAAAGACGGAAAAATATCCTTGTGATGTGGGTTTTTTATTTGGATAAATAATTGTCTTCCGGTTCATTAAAATGCATAAAAGCAGGATTGGATGCAGTTAGAAAGAGTATCATGGAAGGTTATGATGAAACTTGCAAAGATATGTGTGCGTGTGTGATTATTGCACTGTTTTTCTTTACACATTTTTCCTGAGTTCATCAAATTAAAATTGTAATTGGTGATTTTTTAAGTTTAGGTTAGGTATGTGACAATAAACAGTCTTGTTCTTTGTTGAAAAAGTCTTGTGTTGAGATTTTGTTGGAATTGGATGTGTGTGAATTAGTACAAAAAATCGGTATGATACATAATGTACAACGAAATTACATATATACGTGAATCAAAACTACAAACAACAGAGGCATTTTACGCTTCATTATATACGTCATCTTGCCACTGCCAATAGATGATAGATAAATAAAATTCTGTTTTAAATTTACAAAGCAGTGCCCATGTCCTATGATGCCTTTGGTTTTTTACCTGAGATGACATGTCTGTAGAGGAAAATGTTTCTCTGACTATTGTTTTTGTAATCGCGAAGAAGAATAAGTTGTGATAGAAACATTATTGAAGAAACATGGGATGACAATAAATAATGACACAAAAATACGTATGTCCAGAATACACTTCCACAAACATCCAGTGCTTTAACTTACCATGAGTTTTTTATGAAGTTGTGGTAATTTCTTTTGCATTGCACATACATGCTAAATCATATATGCCAACAGCCAACAAGAATAACAGCAATAAGTAGCTAATGTAAAAGACAAAGAGAAAGCATAGTTAAAATGTGTATGAGTGAAGATCTAGTTCCAAATGTTTAAGTGAGGAGCGCATATTAAAATGTTCCTAATAATGCAAATAGAGAAAGTTGCCTTTTGCATTCCATGAATATTTTTGCTATCTCGTGAGTGTCGTTAAAAAACTCTTTCAAAGCATCTCTCGGGCTTTTCCTGGCATGTGTTTTAAAAAGTAGGATAGTATTTTAATCCTCGTGATATTTTTGGTATTGTTAAATTCACAAGTGCTTGCGCGTAATACTGATAAGATTTTTTGACTTNTGTGTTTTAAAAAGTAGGATAGTATTTTAATCCTCGTGATATTTTTGGTATTGTTAAATTCACAAGTGCTTGCGCGTAATACTGATAAGATTTTTTGACTTGTGATAAGACAAGAATGCGTGAGACTTGTGTGGTGTAGCTAAGGTGTGCTTCACCGCTGCAATTTCTTCATTTAAAAATAAAAGTAAGGTTATAATAGATTGAATATCATGTAAATTATGATACATATGTATACTATAAGAGTTAGGGCTAGGGCTGCAAGGTATTATCCATTAACCTTGAATGTTATCCTGGAAATTGTAATCTAATGCAATGTTTATGATACATTGCGGCTTTTTTAGCAAATAAACTTATTTTTATGTTATTGTGTTACTTTATTCATATTAACCGAATATTAAATTTTTTGAATTTTTTCATGACCATCTCTCTGCCAAACAGACTGACAAAGTTCACAGCGCAGTCATCTTTACAGTATAAACTTTATAAATGACAAGGATTGCTGTTCCCTTCAGTCTCGTGTAGTCACTGAGTACACAACAGAAAACAAAGATGAGGCTTGTCCAAGAAATGTGGGATACACTACACGCGCTGTCGATTATGTCCACTGACGAGTGGTGGTCAGGGCAAGTTTGATCAGAAGTCAACTAAATTTTATATACAAGAGGAGTTTCTCTTTTGAACTCGGTTGTCACTGTACGGTTTTTCTTGAAAATGGGCACTGTCATTGTTGATGGTGGGGGTGGGACTCCGGAGTCAGAGGTAAGAATTTTCTAGGTATGTCTGATATATTGCGAGAGTTTTCGAATGCTAATAATCTAATATGTGTATGATTGGAACTGTTTTTAGCTGAGGAATATTCAGAATATGATAAGGTTAACAAAGGAGAATATCGACGCTCTCAATGAAAGGTTTGCCGGATTTCAAGATCCACCCCATATGTATCTTCAGGTATGTCATTTCATTTTGTTTTAAAACCAATCCGTTTTTGGATAATATTAGCTTGTGGTGAGGTTAAATTGCATTTTGGGTTTTGGTTCAATACAGGAATATTCGGAGTTAACAACAAAACTGCATGACCTTGAGAGAAAAGAACAGGAGCTGAAAGAGATTTCAATCCATAATGAAACGCACAATAGGGATACAAGTATCCTTCAGCTTAAACCTTCACAGGGAAGAATGGTCGGTGATGACGTCGGGTTTCCTCCAATTGCTGATGACTGGCCATCCCCAAGGTCCCCAATGAAATCGGTTATACGCGCACATTTACCAAATCAACAAAGAACGTCAGTTCAGGTAAAATTGAACATACTATTTGATATTGAAGAATTTTGAGAGTAACTTCATTTTGTAATATCTTGGTACTCTTTACGAACGACAGATACGGCCAGGTCAGACAGTAAGAGAGGCCTTATACAAAGCAATGAAAAGGAGAAAACTAACTCCAGAGATGTGTGCTGTGTATAGAAATTCAAATCCCACCGTAAGTTAATTAACTGACAATTAATAATCAAATATAAAGTATAAATTTCATCTAAAACAACGGTAAATTGTTTTTAGATACAAGTTCCCTGGGACCTTGATATTTCGAAACTGGAAGGGGAGGAAATAAAAGTAGAAATTTTAGATAAGTTCCCCATTCCAACGAGTATATCGCACAATTTTGTAAGTTTTGTTGTACTAAATTGTACTTTCTAACAGATTATTTTAAATTACATGCTCTATGGAACTTCATTATTGATTAATATCTACGATTTCATTACAGGTTCGAAAGACTTTCTTCTCTTTGGTGTACTGTGAGTGTTGTAGACGGTTACTTTTCCAAGGTTTCTATTGTCGCACTTGTGGCTATAGATTTCACCAGAGGTGTGCTGGTAATGTTCCTGCTTTGTGTCAGCATACAAGAATGGAGCACATGTACTACCAAACGTAAGGAAGAATTGGATTTACAAGTTGTACGTAGATTCAAACTATTATAGAAGTTTACATTACATTCTGTTTTATTGATTTTTCAGTTTGCTGGCTCAGACGCTGGAGCCAACCGCAGAAAACTTTTCTCCCCCTGATGAAACGCAACAATTTAACCGTAAGGATCATCCTCCACCGTTGGGACAACGGGAGCGGTCTACTTCTGCCCCAAATGTCTGCTACAATTTGGTTGGACAGCCAACAGAAATGTCTGATGATTTATTGCATCGGATTACGAAGGGAACTTACAACACCCTTCATGGTAATTGCGTAGTACAATATACCGTTTTACTGGAAGTATTCCAGTAATTAAACTAATCTGCAAACATCTACTAATGCATATATGCTCTCATATGGACATTATTAGATATGACAGTGGAACATTTGCATTTAGCAGTGAACATGTTGCAATATGTTTGCACTCATGTGCATCAAGATTTTTTCTTTAAAGCTAAAAACATTATACGTTCTATGATGCGATATCTGTTTAATGGTGAAAGCAAATATATAGACGTTATTATTTTTGTCGCATGCATTTTTTCATGTTATTTTAATGCAATTTCGTAGTTTTATGTATATATTTTTATATGATTTTTAATTGCATGATCTGTTACATTGCATGAACCTTTTTGTGTATGTCTCTTTATGCCTTAGACTGGTGGCCATTTAGTAGTGGACGAAATGACACTGTAGGGAACGCTGATGCTGGAAATCATATACACATCAGAACAACTAATGCACCCACAATCCCATGGGCTGCTCCCCTCACCAACCTTGCCCTTGGTGTTGTCTTTGGACCAAGTTCGTAAAATCAATTTTAATTTATTTTTATTATTTCTGTCTTCACTCGTTTTTGGTTCTTTTAAGTTGCGTTAAGTTGCTTTTCGTTTAAATGCTGTGGAAGAGTCTGTTGAGGGTTTCTTACCTGTTCTATCATCTCCTCAAGCATGCTTATGTACTCTGTGTTTTGTCCGAAAAGCGTCAAACTTCTATGAGTATTGAAGGTAGTGGACATGGGCAGAGTCGGTAAAGGTGATTCCACTGTATTTGGAGAACTGCAAATAATCAATGGAATAGCGTTTGCGTTAGTCGACAACATTTTCGATTCCTTCGACAACTACGACCAAATTTCTATGGTATTGTTAGTTTTTAACTGAGGTTCTAAAATTTCCACATTACCTTTTATACAGGAGGACCCTACACTACCTTGGCGGGTACTACACAACGAGCATCCAGTCCTGCCAGCAGTCCGACCAAAGTCTCCCTAAGTCATAGCGCACAAGCATCGCCTACCAATACCTTGCACCCTTGTCGTCCAAGAGCTAGGTCCGCCGATGAAAGCAGCAAGAAGGTAGTATTAGTAAGGAGCTGGGACAAATTAACATAAAATTATTTCACAACTACGTTGTTAACTCAATTGATACTGAAAGCAATTTTTAATAATATCCTTTAAGCAGATTAAGACATCTCGGGATTATGTAGAGGACTGGGAAATTCCAGCGGAAGAAATACTTGTTGGCCATCGAATCGGATCTGGGTCCTTTGGAACAGTATTTAAAGGTATTTGGCATGGACCTGTTGCAGTGAAAACTTTGAATGTCAAAGACCCAACTCCTGCACAGTTGCAAGCATTTAAAAATGAAGTTGCTGTTCTAAGGAAAACTAGGTGAATGAGGATTGATTACATTTGAAAGCATGAAATATCTTGTTTGGAAATTTTCATGACCATTGCTGGCTTATAAATGTTTTAACCCCTTTGATTGTTATTTGCTGTTGTAGACACGTAAACATTCTTTTGTTTATGGGATGTGTAAGTAAACCACAGTTGGCGATAGTGACGCAGTGGTGCGAAGGATCCTCATTATACAAGCACATTCATGTATTAGAATCCAAGTTTCCATTACTTACTTTGATAGAAATTGCTAGGCAAACAGCTCAAGGCATGGAGTAAGTATTAAAATATTCAGAAAATCTAATTCATTATTAATCCATTTCCGTTGGACTGATAGTAAAAGTAATGTAATTATAATTGTTTTCAGCTATTTGCATGCCAAAAACATAATACATCGAGACCTCAAAAGCAACAATATCTTTCTGCATGATGATCTTACTGTTAAGATAGGAGATTTCGGTTTGGCGACTGTTAAAACTCGTTGGTCAGGATCTCATCAACAGCAGCAACCATCAGGTACTAATTTTTTTAACGGTTTGCCAAGAAAAGGAATATAGGTT
>JAHZNG010003114.1:0-16980 GCA_027744375.1 Orchesellides sinensis
TCTCTATTATATCATTCCGGATTACGGCATGGAACCATCTTTGTATACGTATGATCTACTTATGACTCACTCACTTGACTCTCATCATGGTGCACATCTTGGACAGAAAAGTAATCTGCTACGCTGGTCTAAGTCTGAAAGTAAAATCTTCCATAAAGGATTTTTAAGAATATATAGACGCGCTCTTGCAGCTTTCACCACCACCGAATTTCATCAATTTTCGGCTGAGACTGAGAAGAAGAGCAAGATATTTATGTGGAATAAGAGATGGTCACACAGCGTTGCGCATGCTTTATTATAGCACATTTTCATGTATTAGACCTCACGTTCGTTTTAAACTGGCACCTGATGACATTTACGACGAAATTCGATTATGAATGATGGGAAGTGGTATTCCTACATACGCGGTGATTGGGGTAGAAAGGGTGAGTGGGCTTAATACATCGGAGTTAATATGCATGAATACTTATTGCTATATTGTACTTTGTCATGATTCCATTGGAATATGTATATTAATTTATTGACAAAAAAGTATAAAGAAAAAAACTAGGCCTTTGTATGACAAAGAATACATAAAAGCTGAACAAATTCTATACCTATTTTTTTACATTCACCGCAATATTATGATTTAGGTTATAGTTATACATGAGAGACTTACGCCTTCTTTCTAACTCTCTCCAAATGAAAATTTCAATGCTTGCATGACATATAATACCTTTCAGCTTTTTTGTCCTGCAGCCAATTCAATTTAATTAATTTCCGTTTGAGAAAGCATCAAATTATAATTTTCTGGAGAGATGAGCCTGCCAGCTGTTTACTATAATAATCATGACACTGAATATGATGAATTTCTTAACTTTATTCCTGCTGGGTTAACTTCCTGTAAGAAGTTCTATAGAAGTTGTGATTGATGATTATGATATTCCTCATCCTCATCAATGTCGTAAGCAGGATTAGAAAAGTTAATGAGTTTCCTGTTTTATACAGTCTGAATAGATTAAGTACCTACTAATTAGTAGTCAACCTTACTTCCTAGTTACAGATCTTACCAACGTTATGAGCTATTTTATTCTTTAGAAAAATTTAAGGTTATATGGCATGGCCTTTTTATACCTATGAGGCCTCCAAAGGTCACATGAGTTCATGCATGTAATGATAGAAAGTGATCAATTTAAAAAGAGATTCTACTGCGAAGGGATCAGAAATTTTACGTCACATCCTTCATTTATGGTACAAGAGCCGAACTTAATTTTCCATCTGCCAAAATCTGAAGCATCACTTTTTAAAATCGGAAATCACGTTGGGTTATTACGAAATCCTTGTGTATAAAGCTAAATACAAGATTGCTATATTCTCTCCACCTGTCACTCATATTCTTTCTTCTCTACTTTGCTTACTCATCCTGTTTGTTGCCACCTCGTTAGCAGAACGAGTGTGGTTTTACAAATAAAGATAAGTTGGTGTCGAGTGTCGTGACATGGCACAAGGTGACTGAATGCCTGCTTAGTATATTTACCAATACCGCTGTATATTACATCCTCATCCGTACATGTATTTAATGTGCATGCATGCATCATTCAAGGACATTCAATTTTACTGCTGAGGAATATTCAAAAAACTCATCTTGTATACCCGGCTTTCATTGCCGTATAATGCATAACTTGCGTTATGTATGTATACTGTAGTGTTTTATGAAACATGATTAGATGAAGATGACAGTGATGGGCTCTGATGTGAGACCGTCGTGGAACAAACTCGTTAAGAGCCGGAATACACTACAAGAAACGGAAATGACAAGGTAAACTGATTTCATGCCAATTTAACCTCGTCCGGATGACGATGATAATGAATGAGAGGATGGATGAAGTTATTGCACAAACGTACTTACAAATCTATGCATTTTCCCATAACCATATTTATTTACAAACTTTAATGTGCTGCCGTGACCCTTTCACTCTGGTGTATATTTTATGTTATACTCACCGGCAGCAAACGTTATTGGTTTACACATTATGCATGAGTAGCTGAAATAATCAGCACGCCTTATATATTGTCATGTTTTCAGCTCTTTGTACATCATGATGTGCTTTTCCGTTAACGAGCGAATACTCAATTACTATTTCCTCACACATCTCTTTTCATTAGCATTCAAGTGGAAAGTGAAAGGCTGTGCGGTACACAGATATGTATGGGATGCCACCATCTAGAAGCAACAATTTGTTTCATATAAAACCAAGGCACCAACAAGCCAGTTTATGAGATGGTGATGCTGTTTGATGAAATGTAATCATGATGATGTGAAGATGATGTCGTGATCGTTGGTAAATTCCGTGTCAAATATAAAAGAGGGAGTTGCTTTCATTTAATGGAAATGCAACTACTTCACGGGGTTCTAGTGAAGCGTTAAGACCAGATTGTCATAATAAAGAAAATATCAGTAGGACTCCAATCGATTTATTGCTCATTCATCCATTTATTTCCTTCCTTTTTTATTCTTTCTTTTACTGTGCTTTTGGGGAAACCTTACTGGATTGTGTGAATAACCTATACATAAGTAAACCAAACCTCTAGGGAAAATTTTTCTTTTGTTTTTTCAAAGGAGAAAGTTTATTTTCTCCATTTGTTATTTTAGCTTGACTTACTACTTCTGCGGGGGCAGAGGAAGGCAGTATTTTATGATTATGATTGTCATTACAGCTTTATATGACATTTTGAAATTTCAGAGAGGGAATAACCGCACTCATATCTACTTCAAGTACAATTGGCCAAAATGTAGACGTAATAGACGTGTATAAAGTACCTACACAGGTATGTGATGCGTATCAAAGTTTTACTGTTCTTGTAATGATAGTAGTTTCTTCTAGCTCGTTCAATTGACACGTTATTTATTCAACTTGGTGACCTACAAGAAATTTAGGAAGAAGAAATTGCAAGGAAAAGAGCTGTAAAAAGACATAATGAAACACTGGAGACCGTAATTATTTTTTGTCATTACTGTGTGCCCTTCTTTATGTGACGGTAGTATTCAAAAGAAACTATTATCCCTTTTCCTAAGAAATTAACTAAAACTTGAGGCTATTTGCTGGAAAAATTTATGGCCAAAAAGAAGGTAAAGCAGAAGGGAGAATACGACTTGAAATGAAATCTTCAAGGAAGGGAATTTAATGGGTAGTAATTAAGGTGTTCAAACATATTAAGAGAAACATCGTAGAAGGAAGATAGGACATAGGGAAAACATAGTAATGTCATATACCTATATGACTCTTCCAATTTCAGGGTTGGGCTTTCACAAAAGCCATCTCGTGTATTAAGGAAGTAGTAATAAAAGGACAAAAAGAGTAACATTCAATGACCAACAGTACCAATGGGTAAACATCAATGTGAAACCTTACACAAAGTTATTATTGGAGCTATCCCAATGTTCACGGTCTGTGGGGATAAATGACACATTTTATTCAGTCGTCCTGATCTAAATCGCTGACGAGATTAGTTATACGTTTATAAACACATACATACATAACCTCAATATTCATGTTCAAATTACTTTTGTAATTAAAGGCTCCATTCAAGTCTTCATCAAGTACGTAGTCGATAAGAGTCGTAATGAATTTTTTTGTAGCACGCCACCTGTAGTATTGGTATGATCAAAACATATTTATTTGTGAGGACGTTAATAATAATGCATAGAATGGTACATATTTGTGGAGGATATAACATAACCTAAGGTATAAAAAGCATATATAATAATACTTAATACGTATAGCGGCTTAAAAACAAAAGGATACAAGATTTTACGATAAGGAATCAGGGAAAATCCCGTTGAAAATCTCAGGCCAACCAAAAGTAATAATAAAAGATCAAGGTTACTCCCACCTTTCCAATCTTCTGATTTTTTTACCAGATAAGAAAGCAACCAACTTTTTTTCGGTGTTTCTCCTTTCTACCAGTAAGGTGGAGAGTTAAGTTTAAGAAAGTTGGATTCTATCGACCTTTTTAGAAAAATTGGAGAAAGTACGTAGGTATTCATACATTCATATAGACACTCGTGACGCGACTATATATACAAATGTTGGCATATACCACATTTAATTTGAGTGCTCCATACAGATAGATAAGTCACCTAGATAAAATGTTGTGAAACCCTTACTTTGGCATGGTGGTCGGTATAGCGGTTTGGTGGTGGTAGTTGGTGATAAAATATTGTTTAGCTTTTGCTCTAACATCTTCAATCCAGTAAAAACATGAACAGAAAAAATGGTGTTAAGGCTTTTGTGCGTATGGTTTGTTCAGAGTAAGTCATACATTTAAAACCTGTGTTATCCCATTTGTCTTGATCTTCCTGTTTCATCTCTTATGTAAGCCCATTTGTATCACACAGTTAAATGTGCTTACCTTAATTGTAACATTTATACTCAGGACTTTCTGTATTATTCCTTTGCTTGAATATTGTGCTGCTCCACTGCGTAGTATTTCCAGAAAATTTCCTTGAAAGGTTCGATTAAATTGCTGGAAATTACTGCTAATTTTACAAAGGAAGACAGAAATTTGTTTTGGGATCTAAACAATTTATTGTGCTGAAAAATAAAATTGTGTGCGTTAATTTGAGTATAGTTAGTTACTTTGTTATTTAGTACTGTGTTATATTCAGTCAAGACTATTTAATCTTCCCTAGCATATCCATAAATCGCACAGTCTGAAGTTCCCGTGTAGGTTAGGTTCTCCCTAAGGAAAGTATATGAAAGGTACAGATGAAATATGACTGGCCAATATTCTTGACATGAAGCAATTTTTCTTCTTTAATTTATATTACATTTGATTTTAGAAATTTCATCTTAAATTTACGTACTTCCCAGTTCTCTACAAAAGCAATATATTTTCTGCGTAATCAAAGAGGAAATTTGTACAGACCTGTACTAAGCAAATGCATCAACGTCTGCATCCTACAAAATATATAATAAGATATTTTGTGAAACTCATTTCTAGTAATTTAATCAAGTAAAGCTCTTTATTGAATACCAGGCATATAACGCCTTCCTTCAAAGGGAAGAGGTCTCCTTGTTTTAACAAAGCGCTTACAGAGTAAAAAGGTGAGAGTGTAGAATTTCTTCTCGTGTCTTAATAAAATCTCAAGCCTTTCGTCAAACACAAGATATGCATGACATATGAGTGCATCGGCCTACAAACGTAATAAAATGCTTTACTAGACGCCTTATCTTATTACTTATTACATACTACCAAATCCTCAAGCTTTCCCTGTGTTTCGCTTGAATTAGTATGTATCTTATTATGAATAATGTTGGCTCTGGCTGTGTAGAATCATCAATTTATCTAACACTACGTTGTTACTCGTTGGAACTTTATCAAAAATTGTTTTACCTTCCGCGGTTTTAATAGAATTTTTCATAGAAAATACTTTCTACAGTATATTTTATATCAAGTTGCTTGATTATACATATACCTTTGCTCTGTGTGTAAGAGGAAAGCATAAGAATTTGTTTCATGAGAAAAAATACTTTCATAATATACATTATAAAAAAAGTAAGCCAAAAATGCAACAGACATCCTGAAAACTCCCTCTCTGAAAGAGCTCTCAGCTCTCTCTTGATGATGCTCATGATAGTGATCTTCCTTTTTCCTTTGCTTTCTCTCTGTAGCACAATTTGAAAGCGAGAAGAAGCAAGTGTAATTCCACATGGGGAATCATAAAAAAGAGAACAGGAAAAAGAAAGTTAGCATTTTTGTACACAAGTAGTCTCTTATAGTAGTCTGTCAGTGAGGGCATTTGCCTTTCACTCTTTTTTTCCTTGTCATATATGTATACCTGCTTGACTTTCCTCTTCACATCCACTTTCCCCTGCTTTATTTTGCTCTTTCCGCAAAATATATTAAACAACATGAGAAATACAAAGGCGTAGTAAGTTGTAAGCGCTGTTTTTATAGTTTATATGCATGTAAAATGTGTCACCATTTCTCCTTCTTCTGCCGACCACTCTGCTGCTTAAGTAATAAAACTTGTAGCGATGTATAAGTGAAAAACTTGAGAGAAAATAAGTATGTATATTACATGAAAGATCACTTGAAAATTTTATCTGTATTATGTACAAATGTATACATATATAAAGTTGTGTGTAAAACCATACCAAAAATATATTTGGAGATCTACTTTTGTTTCTGTTTTTGCTTACTTTTATTATCTATTTATTCCCTGAATGGCGAGAAGAAATTTGTGCTTATGAAAGTATCTTGATCTTCTTTGACTTTCACCAGGGTATCATGCAACTACTACTTTCTCCAAGTTTTATCTAGCATTATATGTACCATGTCAAATTATAACTTGATGGGTTGTCCTAGCAGGGTTCCAATGAGGGTAAATGGAGACTCGTTACCTAGTTTTTTATCGTTAGATTTTAGGATCAAAAGCCATTATGACTCTTGAGTATCAGAAAGCACTACTTCTCTTTATTATGTCATGGGCAGGGGCGAAAAAAGTTGTAAAGCAATATTACATGACGCCTCATCTAAAATAGTTAGGACTTCCCTACAGCAGATTTGTAGCATTCATCTTGTTACTTATTAAGATACCAGTTCTCTCCCTTTTGTCAGCTTGAAAAGAAAGCATGGGTATCATACAGAAGAAATGCTCCATCATAACATCTGCTCCATGTCAGTTAGTCCGCTTGAAGCTACTCTTGATTTCTCCGGGCACACTCCAGCGTCATCTCCTCATGTTACTCAAGTACAACTTGGAAAAGCGCTGCAGCCTACTTTCTTCCTCTTACAGCCACTACTCTGGAGAAAAGTTCAAAGCACTCGTTGAACAAATGAATGTTGAAGAGCAGCAGTAGTAAGTTTTTGTGTGGATTAGAGGGAGAATGACTGTATATGAATATCAAAGTATGTTTAGATGTTGGAAAGAATGTAGAGTACACACAATAGCTATAAACACAAATATATTCATGATAACATACATTTCGCATGGTATGGCATTTAATATTGCGAAACTGGAGACGGCTGACAAAAAAGCTGTTGGGATATCATTTCTGTCCCCAAACTATTATTTGTACTGAGCAAAACCTCATGACTAGTACACATTCTATGTTGCATATAAAAAGAGAAAAGCATTTTCCATATGTATATGCAAAGATGATGTGTCGTAAAACGGAGAGAAAGTGAGCTGCGCTATTGTACAAGAACTACGTTTACAATATCAGCATCACATGAGCACTTTTCAAACCTGTACCTACATACAGTCACGAATGTTTATTGATCCCGACTTGAGTTCTGAGAAGAAAGCAGCTATATAGTCCCATTCGGAAACTATAAAATAGTCAGTTTTGTACACAGTAGTACGTGTACCTCTCCAAGTTATTTGTTCTATTGTGTGTATAATGCACATGCATACCTACTCGGTTTTTGCTATCCAACAACCTATCTTTGTTGTTATCGGGGTGGTAAGTAAGTACCACTGCTGCGCTGTTATAGTATGCTCCAGAGGTTAGTTTGACATCACATGAGCCCTTTTCAAACCTGTACCTACATACATTCAGTCACGAATGTTTATTGATCCCGACTTGAGTTCTGAGAAGAAAGCAGCTATATAGTCCCATTCGGAAACTATAAAATAGTCAGTTTTGTATACAGTAGTACGTGTGTACCTCTCCAAGCTTTTTGTTCTATTGTGTGTATAATGCATATGCATACCTACTCGTTTTTGGCTATCCAACAACCTATCTTTGTTGTTATCGGGGTGGTAAGTAAGTACCACTGCTGCGCTGTTATAGTATGCTCCAGAGGTTAGTTTGGATATCTGGAAAAGCTTGCTATCGTTCTGGATCACTAAACTTACAGCGATGTTACATTTACTTATACTTAGCGTTACTATTTTCAGTATAAGTCATTTTATATGTGGCAGCAGTAGTCTACACATTTTCTTCTTCTAGTTATTACCAAAAGATATCATACTGTGCGGTTTTAGTTCTGTGCAAAACCGTATATGGCTCAGAATGGGGAAAACGGACTCATAAATTTCCAACGAGAACGACGAGAAAAGTCGGAGAAAGTTGCTGTGTGTAAGCGTGTCTCTGCCCTACTATCAAATCAGCCTTAAGTTCTAACTCGTACTCTATTTTTCAGCTACGACTTGGAACACAGTAGGTATGCCTATTTAGAATGTACGCTTTTCTCCTTGCTTTCTATGGAGCCTTTTGGATTTCTCACCAGTAGTTAGCTGAGTCCGTTTCGTACTGCGTACTTTTTTTCCTCTTGAAGCTCTCTCCACTAAAAGTGAAAGCTGCTGCAGATAAAAAAATTGAGCATATTAACGTAAAGGATATAAGCGACTAGCAGTAGCAGTCATTCCATCCATTCAGTACTGAAGAAACCGATACTCATAATCCATCCTCGTATTCTCTCCTTCCTACTTATTATTACAAGATACTCACACACAAAAATTTTCACGGAATGATGTTGTTCCTTTCTTAGTTGGATTGTAGCAAGCTAGCTGAAAGGAAGGCAGGTTTTTTGTGTGAGTTCTTTACATTTATATACGTACAGGGCAGAATTAAAATATAAATGAAATCTTATCTTCTTTGGTTTCTTTCAGAATAATATTAGAGCTAGCATAGATATTTTTGAAAACTAAGTACATCAACCTTCTTCTTCTTGTTCTTAATAGAATGAGCTGATCCAATAAGTAATAGTGTCATTGTAGTGCAGTGATAGAGTTTATTATAGGTGGTATAGCTGTATTGGGAACCTAGCGCAGTTTTTCCCTATCAAAAGATTATCTACACATACAAAATTATTATTGTGTTTTCTCTTTTTATGGTGAAAGTCCACATATATAGCATAATGGTCTAGTGTTTTTAGAATGTGCACTGGGAATTGAGCCACATACTACTCTTCTCTCCAATTCCATTTACCATCTCCTTGTGTCCTATATTTCGCAACTAATAAAAAACAGGAGAACAGAAACAATAACAAGAGGACCACAGATTCGGTCTAGTTCTGTTGTGACTCGTCGTGACTGATAATATGTACTTATCACAAGTCAAGAAAACAGATACATATTTTTCCTGCGGGTAACACACAGTTGCGAAAACAGTTCGTGCTCTTGTTCCACTGTTGACAGACTTTCTCCTTTCCACTTCTCTTCTTAGGGAAAGGTAGAAAAAAAGTTTGGCTCGCTTTCTCCTCGCGTAGACTGTTGACCGCTACTCCTCCTCCTTTTGCCCTCCTGAAATGTATAGGTAGTTGCACAAAAAAAGGAGAAAACACTTGAGAGCTGATTGATACTGATACACAAAGTGAAAGGAAAAGAATAATGGGAGAAAAAACCTGCTGCTGAGTTACTTTCTTTTTTATTCCCGTTCCTTGTCACGTAGACTCCAGTTCAGTAGTTCAGAGCTCACTTAAATACTTTTTTAGTTGGTTGGTGTCGGTGAGAATAAAAGCACTTTTGTAAACTACAAGCGGAAAAAGGGTAAATACAACCGAGCCAACAAAAAAAGAACACGAGAAGAGTAACAGGAACCTGTGCAAACACTATTAACATTACAGACAGTGTATTTATACATGCATTGCATAATATTTTAGCGATTTCTAAGTTTAAGGGAAATGTTCGTATAACTTGTTTTGATACTGAACTGCTGTGATTTGATTGTGGTCAACCGACGATCCTTTTCGTTTTTATGCTTTCTTTTTCCGCTTTCTCTCTGATGTAAGTTTTGTAAGTGTCGTTTCGTGCACAAAAAAGTAAGTTGAGCTAGGTTCGCATTTGTGATCATGACGTCTCAGCTACAAGATTTCTTGCTTCCTTTCTCGTCGTAAAAAACGTATTCTCCTGCCAGTTTCTCTCTGCTCCGCTCTTCGGAATAAACTCTTTGGTGCAGTATCCCTGCAGCAGCGGTTTGGCATGGAAAACAAAACTATTTTGAAATAGCGCACCACCCACGCACATATACATATAAAAGTAACTGGAGCGACTTAATTTTGAAACAACAAAGTTTCAACTAGAAACTACTTTCTGAAAAAGGTGCAGAGAAAGTAAGAAAAAAGGAAAATATTTTGCAGCTTAATTGCCAACTATAATACTGATAATTGTGTACTTAAGTGAAGTAAATTATGGCTCAAATTATAGCACACTGCGTTGCGGTATTTGCAACAAGTAATGTGATAATGTTGGTGTTAAACCTTGTGTCAAGTGAGACGCCTCGATGATAACTAATCCTAAAAATAGTGGTAGAGCGTATACTACAGAAACTAAAACTGTGCGTTGACGTATAGTAAAACAAACAGAAGAGATTCAATTTTTCCATTGACTGAGTTTAATCAAGCGACACAAAAGACATCATGCATGGAATTGGAGCACATTCCGCGTTGGCGATCAAACGCCAGAGAAGAAGGAGGGAGCAGGCGAGAAAGGGGAAAGGTCGGAGGACTTCGGGAGCAGCAGGAGAGCATTACAATGGGGATAACAAGGTAAAAATTCAATTGTCTTGGAGTACGCTTTTTAATGAACCCGTAACTGATTTCTATGAAACTTATATTTGAAGGTCATGGGCACAATTACAATGTTCCACGTTGGAGCCGTATTCCTCCTCCTGGCAGCCTTCCTCATGTTAAGCGCACTGATGACAAGTGACTCCAAGAGTGAAACAGCAGAACTTGTCGGCACAGGGATAATCTGCTTGGTAATTGGCCTCTTCCTCATCATCCTCAACCGATTTTACGGCCAAAAGGAAGAAGACGACTTGGCCAACTACGTCGAAACCCGACTCGGGCGTAGTAGGTCCGGTCAAAGATTGTATCACGAGCAAGACTCAATGCCAGAGCATCTAGCAGCGGCTGGAGCGTCCGCCTCTGCTTCGATGGAAAGTGACATCAGTCGAGAAATGACAAAGACTAAATGGAACAAGAAGGGCAAGAAGAAGAACAAAGATCAAGGGATTGAAGACACCACAATCACAACAAACGCTGTGAATGGTGGCCAAGGTCCTAAGGTTGTGGTGGATATCGTGAACGAGCATAATCAGTACACTAACTCATCTTCGCCGTATCATCACAACAACGACATTTCAACTGTGAACGTCACCCTGGACAGAGTTGGAGACGATTGTGGAGGAGTGGATCTCCGTCAGCCACAAACTGTCTCGTATGTTAACACCAGCTATGACGACAACGCCAGAGTAGCAAGTAATAATTTGTATCGGGTTTATGATCGTGATTACTCACGGGGTGGTGGTGCGGTGTAAGGTTTTTAACTACTCTATGAAATATGTTATTTTTTACAAAACAAATTTATTAAATGTAAGTTTTATTACTACAAACATACGTACGTACATTCTATCTTATACTACTTACATATACTCCTATAGTATCCTTTCACGACCAGAAGTGAGACACGTATGTATTTCCACGTATACATAACTTGTAATTATAACATTAACATTGATATGCTTTCAATTTGTATTTCAAACAAGACATTACCTCCCTTTAAATATTCACTACCCACTTTTTTATATAATTCTCTTGTATACGTCGTGTGCTATCATTGTTCTCCGTTTTGTATGAAAACAACGATATTTAATCTAGTATATAAAATATACATACATATGTAACGGCAATGGTGTCTTTTTCAATATGATGATATGTTGCATTCACAAGGTGTACATGATGATCATATTTATGATAAACCCGGTCATTCTTTTTCCAAAAAGGTTGTATGTAAAAGTAAGCGTGAGTTACACATAAAAAAGAAAGGAAAAAAAGAAAGCGCATATGTTTAGACTTATACCGCAAGCGAATGGATATTTACAAAACGTACTATATGGATCATCCATAATATACTTACTTTCCTATAAGATTAGAGTTACGTTACATATTATGTAGGTATTGCAATTACATAACCAGATTAGCAAATGAAAAAAAGAGAACAAAAGAGTAAAAATATATTTTCCTCGTACACATGACGGCGATGATTATTGTCGCGTCGTGTGTACGGTACAATGCTTTCACCATGAGAGCCCCGCCCATTTTCACTTACACTTTTCTATAAAGTACCATTACCATACAAAGATCATACCTAGGTATATATCAAGCATAATGTAAAAATAGCCCTACGGACGTTTTCCGTAAGTAACATTGAAATGCGTGAATAATCTCTAAAACAAGCCAACCTATCTAATTAGGATTTTGAGGTGAAAGTTATAAAAAATGTTAATTTTGCATTACGTAATGCGTAAGAATTTTTACTCTGAGAATGGAAAATGTTATACAGGCTGCTATATACTACCTACTACTATTTCCATCTCTATCATGCTTTAAGTATACTTTTCATTCAGCTACAAAACCGGAAATTAAACGAGGTGATATTTTCAACAATTAGGCAGGTAGGTAGGTAAGGTAAATTCTTAAATATGAGGGGTACATACACATATATAAAGTTAAATAACTAAAATAAGCTAATATACGCCATGCATAAAGCATAGTTATCAAATTAGCCAGTTAAAATACACGCCAAATGCACGCCCGCCTTGCCTAGGGATATTTTAAAACTATATTTTTGAACTGCATCACGCCGCAGCGCAGCGGTATTATTACCTGCGTGTGTTTATGTGTTTACATGCATGCACATATTATATATGTATAGGAATTGCCATTTTTATTCTAGTTGCCTTTTTTATTATGTATTCAGTCAGTGCCAGTTTCTACTGTTTAAATGCACAAAAAGTAATAGTGTCTCTAACCATGTAACCAGCCACGAGCCAAAAAAATGTAGTTACCTATGTACATTTTGTATGGCACAAGCACAACCCTATAATTTATTTTCACTAGATGGGAGAAAGGGTTGCACATAGAAAGGGAGTTGTATTATTATTACTGCCTATAATTATTTCTGCTGTTGCTGCCTCGCACTAGCAAAAACACAGACAGNGCACAAGCACAACCCTATAATTTATTTTCACTAGATGGGAGAAAGGGTTGCACATAGAAAGGGAGTTGTATTATTATTACTGCCTATAATTATTTCTGCTGTTGCTGCCTCGCACTACATCGTTTAAGCTACTACGCTATGTAGGATAGGATTGTAGCTGGAGATCCCCGGAAAATAATTGACTTCTGAACTTTTACTGAAGCAGAGCAACATCTTCGTTTTATAATCCAAACAAAAGAAAACTCTTCGTAAATAGGCGCATAATGATAAAATATTATCATTCATAACAAAACAAACGAGCCATGTAGCCAAAGCAAGCATGCATGACATCGATTTAGTCAATTTCACAATAATATTGGGCTAAACGCATACTATTTTTCGTTAACTTAACCAGTTATCGGAGATTTGCGTGATCTCAGGCAAGAAAATTGGTAGAGGTCGATTTATGATTACACTAAATATTTAGCAGTTAACATTTCTTTCGATTAATCTTGCCCCATCCATTCAGTTTTACTGCTTGCGCGTGGTCATCCGTTTATTGTATTGGGATTTCGTTGGGTCAGCTTGTAGTATCGAAGAAAGATAAAATCATATACAAAAACGTACATATATGTGGGCGTGCCAGTAGAAGTTATGAAAGTATTTGAATTTGATTGTTTCGATGTACGATGTACATGTAAATCAATGAGTTTACGAAAAAACTAGCTGAATTTTTCGTGTGGCCTTCTCATTGTTTGTTTATTATTGGTTTTATGCCAAATAGCGGATATACATGGCCATATGCTATCTACACCTTGTAACTTGTACCTCTGTCGTAGACCCTATAGAACTAAAAAAGACAATTTGTCTGATTCCGGTTTATGCCAGAAATTAGTTTGATCAGATAACTATGTTATATACAATCATTAAAACTTATCATGCGTACTATTTACACGCATTAATATACAGACTTGCTTACTTTATTGCTCTTATCGTATGAGCGAAAAGTATGAGTATCGTACTAGTTTGAGTGTTTGGTTTTAGCTCATTCATGCTATACATACATTATTGTCAGTGTTTGGTTTTTGTGCGAGGATGTTCGTAAATTGCCGTTTCTTTATATATTCGCTCGAATGTTGCCAATATTAATATTAATGCCACCTCACCAATAAATCTTCGAAAGACAGTGTCAAGTATAAAAAATACTTGTGGGGCCACATACAGCAGCCAGCAGCCGATCTTAGTTTTTTCGAGGTACACAAGTGAATTGAGTGCATGTATTAAGCATTACAAGTTTCCGTTTCTTGACGCTTTGAGTGAAAACTATTTATTATTCCCCGTACATCTTTTCGCATTGGGGAGTCTAGGTTGTATGCATATATGTATTATGCATGCGTAACTCCGCACATATGTGTCAATACATTATTGTGCTTTCTCCACTTTGAAAAATGCATGCCGCCTTCTAAAGTGACAAATCTTTGTTCCAGCCTAACGTTGTATTAAGTCAGCATATCAGGCGAAAGTTTTATGTAGTCTGCCTGTTTCTTATACGGTCTTTTTCCATACAGTGAAATATACAGAAGGGAAAATGAAAAGCTGCAAAGCGAAGGATTGGTAGGTAATCATAAAAAAGACACAAAAGGCTCAGCATGACATGAATTTCAAGTAAGGTTTGCAGTGAAATGTCAATCAATTCAATAAGCTTATTCTAGAAGTAGTAAGGCACATATAAAAATGTGTGTAGGTTCTTCTTCCGCTCATTCTCCTTCATACATGTCACAATCCAATAAAATATACCATCATTGAAATTATTTCAGCTTTTTAAAAACCTACCCAAGGTACAAATCAATTTATAAGGAAATAGTAAAAGTCATATATTTGCCGCATTTGAATTTGCAGTTAATGTATAAAAGACTTTTGGCGCTACAGAGTCGTTTCTACAGATAATCTAAACTTTATGTTAAAAACGCTAAAATTTCATTTCTACCATGTTTTTAGTAAAACTCATACTTTTCCCTTACTTTAATACAAAACCTTGTTCAAGACAGAACTTTAGCAAGCACCTGTAACCCAACATAATACTAGCTGCAGGGTATTGAGTGAATAAGGTAGTTTCCAACATTTGCACTTGCATGTTGAAATGATAAATGTTTAAAGCTTTTTCCTCTTTCGTTACACGACTTTACTTTTGGATTTTGATGAAAACCCTTAAAAACTCAAAACAATGTCATGCAATCAAAAAAATGAAGAGAAATGGTAAAAGATGAAAGAGCATTTGCGTCGTACTTTTTTCTTGGATGTGTAATGAATAATTTGGTAAATGTAATTTAGAAAGTATTCTATCGCAATGTGTAACTGTAAGTCTAATGTAAGTAGTTGAGTAAACAAGAGGGAAAAGTACATACACATGTCTAAAAGCGAAAAGTAATACGCTACACTAAGAACCAACTTATGTATGCCATAATAACATCGCATGAATTTTTGAATATACACCTGAAAAGATCTCTCTGTAATATTTTATTTTCTACTTGTTTCTTTTGGCTGTGGAACTTGTAGTGCAGAGGGCTCCTTACCGTTATTAGCTAACTGGGACTCTTTAGTTGTTATATTTACTGGGTATTTTCCATGTGTACCACGTACACAAACTTCCCATTCCGACTTCTTTTGTTTGCATAGAAGTAGAAAAAGGGAAAAGGATAAATTAAAAATGTATGATTCCAATTTCAAGTATGCCTCAAGCTGATGACTTTGTGAATGTAAAATTAAATATGATTTCATAATGGGTAATGCGCAAAACAGAAAAAGCAAAAAATACTTTTCATTTTGTCTGTATGAGGATGTCCCACTTTCAAAGAATATTTTATTATTATTTTTATGCATTAATTTAGGAAATTACAGATGGCCACGTATTTTAAATTGTCGTTACTTGGCTGGCGATAAACCTGAAGGGGATCATTATGATCACAGCAAATTTTGCACTGTATTAAATTACCTTTTGCACAGTTCACACTGTTTTCCATACATTTTATTATCTGAATTAAAGAGACGACTTATATTTAATCCTTCTATAAAATATATACATAACAATGCACATTTTATGTGATCCCATCCCGTCCATCTACTAATATTCTCAAGTTGAAATTGAATTCTTCGCTTGTAAGCAGTTAAGCAACAAGGTTTTTCATTTTGGAAAATTTCCAGCACTCAAAGTGTGAAAAGGATGTAAAAAGAGATATATATTTTATTTCAATGAATTGAATTGGCAACTGACGATGAGCAGAAAATAATAAGATGCGTTGTTATATTCACATAAATGAAATGCAAAATCGTAGTTTAGTAAACGTCCTCTCGCCTAAACTAAAGTGAATGTTTAGTGTTACTTTTTACGCCTTCTGTGTATCATATAACCTTTTCATTGCATTTTGCAACTCTGTTTTTATTACACACAACGGTCTCATTTTCTTACTTATATTGCACATACATATACAATGTAGAAGATTATACAACTCTTCATTAGTTCAAAACGTGACTGTTGAACGTGAGAAAATGCGGGTGGCATGGTGTAATATGGTGTGGTGGTGTTGTACTTGATGGAATGATGCTGAGCAAGAGATGAGATGGAAAAAACGGTGTAATGTGGATTGCCAGAACAATCAAAATAAAACTCCTAACTGTGGGATACATGCATTGTGTAGTGGTTAATTAAAATGGTAGAGACGTTTTCACTCAAGTTCATTTCTTTCTCTGTGTGAATTTCTATTACGAAAGTCTCCCGTATGCAATGGTTCATTATACAGCTTACATATAAAGACAAGGTTGTATGCATGTGTGTATGTCTATCACATTACAGATTTCGCAAAGAGTAAAAAGCTCGTAAGGGATTTATTATAATTGCTTTCCAATTGGCAAGCAATCCTTTTTACATTCTAAAGACCTCAAATATATTGTATGTATGTATATGTTGGTTAATTCACATTGCCCGTTAGAAACTCACATTCACATACCCATTTCCCACTTGTCAATCAATCTTTGCTTAAGTAATATTGGCACTCGCATGGCAGCAAGGC
>JAHZNG010003115.1:0-16322 GCA_027744375.1 Orchesellides sinensis
TAGTAGTTTTGTTTTGACTAAAAGTAAGTCCACATTCACTGCCGCAGCTTCCCTATAATAACAAAATACACGTAGCTGCGCATCATACTGGATACCCCTTCGTTAGTAAGGCATTGATTATCTTGACTATGCAAGTATGTAAGTACTTGAAGACTTTTTTAGTTGCTTCTGGAAAAAAAGTTCCATAACATAGCGAAGTCCAAAATGTACATAAATAGTTGTTCCAATCCTATTTAAAGTTCAAAATGACAGTCGCAGTATTTCAACCATGTTTACTATCCTTTATCCACTACCCAGCGCATCATCATATAAAGCAGAACAAGAGATAAAAAAAATACCACAAAATAAAACGAGCCTTCAAGATGATATTTTTTCTAGTTTCATTCTGCAGATACACTGCACTACTGACAAAATGAACACTGCTGACTTTTTAATGTATGCATATGTCTCCTTAAACATTTTAAAAAGCTGTAATTTACGAAGCATATTTAAAAATGTACACATGTTTACATGTCTTTATAAACATGCTGGTTTTCAAAATAGTAATCCTACTGATACATCATCCCGGAAACAACGTAGTAAAATGTAAACGCGGATGTCAGTGTGTACCAATTGCAAACCAAACATTTCAAGGAGACTGGAGGCACTTCTGTAGAAAGTGGTGGAATATAACCAGAGAAAGTAATGCGATTTTAGGTCCAATTTTATCCAAAACAGAATTACACTTTTGCATCAAAATACACTACATTTCATTGCTTTATTATCGCGGAAGTTGCTACAGAACTTTGTGACAGTCAACCGGCAACCTAGGCTAAACTGGCAAGCGTCTATAGAAGCAACTATATGTACGCATTCAAAATCTTACGATACACTTCTAACTTATATTTCATTATTATTTATCCTGCTCGTCGTCACCAAGCGTCTTCCTGTTAAGTCTTGCTTTGAGGAACTTATACTCTCGTCAAGTATCTGAAATGTTTTTGGTTCGATGCTCGGAATGCCTCCATCAAAGCTTTCTGTTTTTGTAACCGTAATGTTATGCCTTACTCAACTGATGATGTCGCACTGGAGACATTTGTTTAGGTTTAGATGGAACTTCCTTGTAACACTTTATTTCGTCCTTGAGTTCTTCTCCTTCCTTTGTTCTGGCAATTCTAGCAAGTAAAACGAAGAACAAGCGAATTATTGAAGAAAATAGAGCTGCCATTCCTTTATTGAAGAAATCCAACTGCAGAATTTCAAATAACATTGCATTGCAAGGTTCTGCTTTAGTTGATGTTTTCTTATCGCAACCAAACACGGCTTGGTTTGCCGTGACGCCAGCTTCCCTCGTGTTTTTGTAAATTAAATGCATTATTGCTATCCTGAGGAATGCGTTCTTTCTGTCCATCTGTCGAGAAATTCGATGGGAAATAGAATTTTTGTGTAAATTTTATTGTTTGAAGTTTTGAATAGACTCGCTCAGGTTCATTTTTATTGGGAGGCTGTAGTAAAATTGCAGCAAAACAGCAGAGAAAAGAAGCACTTGAAAATATTTGGGATACTCTTCGTGTTCCTAAACATTTTTTTGCCATCAAATTTTCTATCATGTAAATAAGAAGCACGAAAGCAGCAGTAACCAACTGTCTACTCTGTTTAAATACATAGGAATACCAAACAGTAAATCGTGCATGCATGAATGATCCTCGTGAATAAGAAAGGCAACAACAAGGACCTTTCGCGCATCATTTTTTCAGTACATAAAACATCTTTTGAAATAATGTTGTGTAACATACACGCAAAGTAGGCGTAGAAACATAAATAAATGTGTTGAATAGAATAAATTAAGTGTTTAGAATACTAGATTAAATTAAAGTTTTATCAAACAGCAATCATTTTTTGGGCTTAGGCACTTTTAAACAAAAAATGTTGATAAATGGATACATGTCAACAAGCGATAAAAAGGGGTTCGTACGCAAACTTAACTAAGTATGAACTCGGAGTTAATTTTCTCTGTTCAGCTTTTTTATAAAACCGCTTTTTTACTGCATTTTGTACTACTTTAAAGTGGAAAACGAAAAACTTTTACTTTTGTTGTTTAAAGTTGAAGAACATTTTTCATTGCTTAGTTTCATTATGTTGTAAAATAGTTACGTTATGCGAAGTGAAAGTTCTTGGTGGTATCTTATGTAGTTCCACGTATAATATGTAGGATTTCTTCCTTTCTAATATAGAGGTTTTTTACAAGTTTGCACTTACTTTAGGATACTAGGCATGCATAATCTATTACGTAAGCCTGGGAGATGGTATTGAAATGTTTTATTGGAGGATGTGCAATGTATTTCGTATGTATGACATGTAAATGTAATACATATAGTTAAAACTTCAAAGCAAATTACTTTTTGTTAAAGCAAAAAATAAATTCTGTTATGTCAACACCCCCATCGAAAGGACATTGGTTTAGTTACATTTGTAATTTGTGCTGATCATGTAGCGTATTAAGCGTACTTGATTATTAGATTGGTTGGATAATTATAATTATTATTTCATCAATATCCATATGTGCATAACCGTTCTAAAATAATTCGTACGAACCTTCGAATAATAATCAAACCTTGTTTTAGTAGTTCGAACGAGATAAATTGGATTTTCTTCAACAAGTTTACCGAAACGTTGTAATTTTCCATGGAAGGACGGAAAACTCGCCTAGTGCTGTTCTTAAATGAGATTAGGATTAAAGACAGTATAAAAGTGGGACAAAGTAGTTAGTGGACTAGGGACAAAGTGATCTGTCAGTCATTTCATTAGGCTATACATCTACAGAATACAAACAGCATGTATTACCACACTCGGTTCGGCTCCCAAATTGTGATTCTGGCAACAAAAGGGTACAATGGATGCGACAAAGAGCCACATAATGAAGCATTGTCAGACTTGTTTTTATGCTGCTCATTGTATCAGTTTCTAATAAAGAGGGATTAAGATGGTGAGTACAGTAAGACGATGTGTAAAACGAAGAATAAAAGCCGAGACTCTAAAAGGGTAAAAATATACATATGTTTGTATGTGTTCTCTGGTTTTATCCGTCATTAGAAGTCATACTGTTGTGTTGTGCAAGTCCTAGTAGCGGCAATTTAAGATATCCATGCAAGATAATAATCTATAGACTAAACTACAAGTCTTAAGGAGAATGACAAAACGGAAATTTGAAGCCGGAACCTAGTTACATCATGACAGGTTGAATGATACAATATGGCATGTAGCCAAAATGACAATAAGGCTTACCAAGGGATTTAATGATAGTTGGATCCGGGGAAAGTAGGGTCACCAAAAGGTTGACATGCGTAAAAAATCAGACTAAATTAGATCTCAGTTTCCTGAAACTATCGACCCATAATTGCTGCTTTTTTATATATGCATAGGGCAATAACATAAGGTAGACGACTACAACTTTCATTATACAAAACATACTAAAACACCATCTTGCTTTGAAAAACCTTTCAAGGACAAATTAAATTTTTTATCACGATTGATTGTTTCAAATTGATCATTTTGAGTCATTAATTTTTGCTGAATATACTTTCATAAAGTAAACTCAAAAACTAATTCCAAATTTAGTTAAAAATTGGTAAGCAGTAGATTATGTTGTTATTAACTGTAATTAATTGGAAAGATGTAAGTAAAATCAATTTGCCTTAAATTTGTCCGAATATTGTGAGAACATTGAATAATGTACAATGCTTTACGTTGAGTACTTCAAAGGAACCATATAAAAAATCCTTCCGCCGAAATCCTAGAAGTTTACCATAAAATCTTTGAAGAACTTATTATCAGCACGATTAGAAATCTAACTAAGAAAACTAGAAAACACAAGTTTGAAGTACTGTTTGTTGTGTAGATTTTTTTTGCAGGAAAGGATTACTTCAGATTGGGGGTACCAGTATGCTGTAGACCAGTTCCGTACATGTATATGCATATCTTGACAGTTGTCTGTGTCTGTGTATTAAGTACTTTCACTCAAACAGCCAATATTGGAAATGGCAATAAGTGTTGTAACACAGATTATTTGCAATGCCACTCCTTATAGATTCTTAGTTTTTTAACTTTATTGTCATCTCCGCTTCGTTCACCCTCTCAATCTCTACACAACATACATCTCCCAAAGCTTTTCACTCTTGGCATCTGTACTGTAACTGATGCCAGCCTCCTTCAAAACACACAAGATTTTTTCCCCCAGCAGCATGCCACAATATAGGAATCTCTCGGCCAAAGGCAATTCTCGCTTCCTGAAGAGAAAAACCAGCAAGTAGATTGTATAATGCTGTGCTGGCTGGTGTACATTTCACTTTGAGCACAAAACTAGATTATATGTACATGTGTATAGGTACAATACAAATATAATGTTATACGCATGTACTTGCCATAAAAGATTAAGTAAGAATACTTTCTTCCTTACGAGGCTGTACCATCACGGCTTCCTTCACAAGAACAGCTAACAGACGTTGGGCCAAAGATTAACCCTTAATACTTTCGCTTTCTTTGTTCTCATCAACTTTGTCTCGCACATTTAATGCAGTTTTCCAACCGGTGCCAGTGTTTGGATGTTGGAAAAGATAACCGAAACGACTATCTTCTGGAATCCGTGTGAATATCTTTTATTTCAAACCGCTTTTCTCCTATGTCGCTTAAGTGTTCAGTATCTATAAACACATACGTATCTAAATCCATTCATAATCTACGATATAAAAATGGACGAAAATGTTAACGAAAATATAGTATATAAATAACTGATGGTCTGATTTTCATTTTCATGTAATTTTAAAAGTAGAGTAAAAGTTTCAGTACGCAAAACTACAAGGTTTAACATTATATTTTCTATGCCAAATCCCAACCATTTATCCTAACCAATATTTATCGTCATTACGGTCATTAATAATTAATGCATTAATTTGTATCATTTTATATTTTAAAAGTTGGAATTGGCTTATTACTTTCTTTTATTTGTCAGTTATTACAACTGAATTTTGAAGTATATTAGTCTGATTCCGTAAATAGTTTGACACTAAAATTTGTTGGAGCGACAACATTCGGCCAAAACTCTAGCAAAAAAGTTGTAATCTTTGTTGAGCTTATTTTGCGTTGCCTTTTGGTTATTTACTTTGTGACAACAAAAGGATAATCCTTTTACAGAATCCATAGATAGTGTGTTGAAGGAGTGACAAGTGAGACGGAAAGAAGCAAGAAAATTAGCAGCCATATTATTATTATTATCATAAATGTAATGTGCTAGTAGAAAACAAAGCCATAAATAAGGTAACATATTAGCACATTTATAGCAATTTTATAGACCATCTTCGTATTTTATAGTAGGCTAAATGTATTTTGTCCATTTTCAGAGACACACAAATTCCACACTATAACGTTTCACAGGTTCTCTTCTCGTCACAACACACAATACACGTATCTCTTCATGCAAGCTTTCTTGCTATACTGTTGTAAAAGTTATTCGTGCGTGTAAATGTACTATGTTACTGTCGGAAGAAGGCAGTGACAGGATTAAGATGATTAATGGCTGACTACAAAATCAAATTTCACGAGATATGCATTGAACATACATGGGAATGGAAACGTATTTAGCCCACAAAATCAACCTATTTTCTTCTACTCTCTAATCTAGTTTATTAGTCACTCGCATCACAAAGCAAACTAACGTTTTTATATTATTCGCTCAGTAAAAGCATCCGAGGAAATTCAGGATTTACGTACTGTTGTATATGTCATCATCATAAGTTGATTTACTAGAAGCATTACTTCACAAATTACTATTCAAACGAAACAAAATCCGTTGGTTTGAAATTCTCATCGGGGAGTCCGCTTGGAATACGGCGGACTGTAAATGCCAACATCTTTATGCACAAAATCACAATGTGGCCTTTATTATGCTAAAACTTGAGCATATTTAAGAAACAGTTTGTAGGAGCTAGCCTTTCCTCTAGACATGTGTTTGTGTGGTACATAGATGCACCCCCGTAAAATGATAACTCAAATCTTTCAGATTTGAGAAGAAAAGATTCATGATTATTTCATGCAAGAGGGTAGTAATTGCAAGAACAAAGGAAAGCAAACATTAAGTCACATATTATGTTCTTGTGTATCTCGTTGTATCTACGAGATATATGAGAAGTAGTGTAACAAAGTTTGTGACGATAACAATGACCGGACTACGTGCAGAGTTGAAACAGAATGGAAAATACTACGTGCAATGTTGCAGTCATAGTCATGGATTATAAATGACTTTCATTATGCACCTATTGAAAAGGAATGGAATGAGATGTGCTATTGTAAACTTATTACGGCCAGTGAGCAAGAACAAACGAACAAATGGGAAGGCCAGAAGATAAGTGGGCTATGAGAAAGAAGAGAAAATTCATTTTCATTAAATGTCATATTTTATGATACTTTTCCTTCTTCCTCAGGAAATATTCGGGCAAAGGTTATATTTTCTATGAACTTTTGTGAGACGGTACAAGTATGTATGTAATAGAGTTTTATTAAAAGTTGCCAAAACATTAAAGCTGCTTTTAGTTTTTAAACATGTGGCTTTATCCACAGAACTTTTTTCAGTAATTTCTTAGGCATGTAACCACATTTTGGTATCTGGACTGGAGCTAATTTTCATTCTTCAAATTTTAAAATTATTGCTTGGTTTTGGTACACTTAAGTTGAGAAAACCATGTTTGCTTGTACAACAAAATAAATTGGCACAAAAACGAGATAATTTTATCTACTCTGTTTTTAAAAAATCTTTGACAACACCTTTCCCGGAGACAAACTACCTTCCCTTGTGTTTAAACCGCATTTTCAAATTCTGCTGGTGAATTCACACAGTATAACATACATTATTCTGCTGACGCTGTGATTTCTTGGCCAGTATGGTTGGCAGCAGCAAATTTTGGTTTCCTTAGATAGCATTTAGAACTCCAGCCAAAATATAAGCTTTACTTTACCCATTTTCCCCTTAGCTCTGAAAACTTTACGTTGTCTTCCAACGTTGGTAGAGGGTGGCGGAACCATGCTTTGAAGTATGTAAGGATACATTGAATAAGAAATGCTTGAAAGTTTCTCATCAATACAAAGAATAAACCAACATTGTTCCTAAAAAAGCAAGATAGCGTTCTATAAAAAAGCCTTCTTCTATCCTTCCTATTTATTCTAAAAACGTTCTACCAATATAAATACGATGTTCATAATTCTCTTTGTTACTTAAATCCTTACAATTAAGTGTTTAATTTAGTATCATCCAGCACCAACTAGTTGCCCAATTCCTAATCATATCATGTTTCAGAAAACACTGCTTTGTCGTATAAAATTAAACATGAACATTATTTTACAATAAACGTGAGATTTTAATTAAATTATGCAAAAATTGGACTACTACTACACAAGGATTATATGTATATAAATATCACACACAATATATCTTCTCACCGAATGAATATTTATTTTTTCTGTCGCTATTACTTCTTGCAATGTTGAATTCACAAGGGACAATATAATTTTATCACACGTTATCTTATCCTCTTAAAATACATAATAAAACACAAACATGGAAGATGAAAGGGAGTTCAGATTGACTGCTACTGTTTTATACTCTGATATCATTGGAATGAGAACAGGGAGAACTACTGAAAATAAAATAAGAAAGCAAAAGAGCGTATTTTATGACGAGCAATGAAAGTCAGAGCACGTCATGAACATAGGACATAAACGAGTGTCATGTGACATCACACATTATATTATCTGAATGTACAAATGGTTTTTTGTTGTGCTAGAAAAATTTAGATAAAGGAAATATTTCTCTGAGAAAAAAATTTGGATAAAGAAAGAAGTATCTAAATGTCTCGCCTTACTCGTGTTTAGGGTTGTATTTAGAAGATTATAAAACATGCCAATCAATTCCCTTTTCTTCATAAATGATGCATTTTAGTTATGTGATAAAGAGTTTTGACACATTTCCAGCATTGGCGGTAACCTATCAAATACATATTGTCCAGTCATTTATGAATGTATGTTTTGTTTAACAACAACTGAAACTGATGGAGGGATTTATTATCCAGATGGACATGTTTTACATTAGAAGACAATTTACAATTACAATAAACTTAGCTTATTAAAAACAGATCTATAGTCTATGCATGAAAGGTTACTAATTTGGTATTGTTGTCATTAATATTCTAACCTAAAATGCTTTTAAAAAATTAAAGAAGAAAAGGAAAACCTTTATTATTAAGTAAACAAGATCTTGTAATTGTTTTTTAAAGCATGGCAGCAATTTTCTAAAAATAATATAAATGCTTTACGTGACCTACTATTATAAATGTATTCCAATCTATTCTCAATCCAAACCTCTCATTTCCCAACTTCTATTTCTGTAAAACCAGACAAAGGAAACTTTTTCAAGTCTGAAAGCTTCTTTTTATTGATACTTCCTACAGATGTATGTATTTTTTTCAAAATTGGAGACACAAAGCTATAGTGCTTCTATAAAATGGAGGAAAGAAAATATGGAGAAAGTATACTTTCACTTTTATGTTACAAGTTGAATAAGATAAAGTGCATAGATTCGGCATATCTGTGTGGTATCAACGATCTGCTTAGTAACGAGTAGGCAGCTTAGGTGCTGGCGACTGAATTTTCTTTTATATGTTTAGTTTGTCATGCTAAGTAACAATTTTCCAATATTGAAAACCCATCAGGTACTATAGCATAAAGGTTTCTATCAAACTATATCATATCCTTCCAGCCTACTCCAAATCCAAATCTATAAATATCGTTTCATCGATCATACTGATGGAATTCGTGTATCTAAAGTCATAGACATGAAAAGCGGAGAAAGTAGTACACATATATTTATGCCTAATCGGAAGAGAGTTGTGAAAGTAATGCTTGTACGATATTTGCGCATCTTACTTAGTTTACGTAATGTACCTGTGCATACGAACAAAAGTGATGTTCATAACTCATGCATAAAATGTAGATGTGTGTTCCTAAGCTCCAACTATTTGACGACGTTTGCTCTAGGGCATGAAAGTTTAATTCCCGATATTGGTTTTTGGAGGAATTCTGCAAATGGGAGTATAAATTTTTATTCTAAAAAGCAATCACTCAGCTCACCGCCATGTTAGGATTGTTGCTCAGACACTACTACTAGCTGCTAGGCTATCAAGACTTAACAACATGTACGTATGTGCCAGAAGCAAGTTTATTTTGTTTGCAGTGTCTTATGCAGACATACACTTATCCCTTGCATCCCAGACACGGCTGTACGGACCTGTGTAGATTTTAATTTTACATATGTATATTGTACACGCTAGTTTTTCATTATGTACATGTACATGTATGTATACCTATTTTTTCTGAATGCTACACTTTTTGATGTAAGCAAACTGTCAAGTCAGGTTTTTTTAGCAAGTTTTCAGCAAATGAAGAATGCAAGACAGCACTAGCACTACATATTACTGCAAATGCAGTACGGTGCAAGTATGACTGCAAAAATACGAAGGAGGGGCAATAGCTTCCAAGTATGCACGTGAATTTTCTTTCGTGAACCTCTTGAAGAGTTTGTTAGATATGGCGTGTTATATATTTATATGAGGTAGATAGGGAATCGAAAGTGAATTAGCAGTTTATATAACAGGTAAAATTTTATTCAAGATAGGCTTAAAATAGTACACCCACACAAAATTTAATGTTATTTGTATTTAGCCACACTGATGCACGTTTCAGTTGTCATATAAGGTAGAAGCAGACCAACAAACAGAAGTGAGGATTTAAAAAATAAGCGACAAGAAATTTTAGCGTAAATGAAAATTAGTGACTCTTTCGTCATGTTTGGAACCGCTTGGAAAATCGATCCAATAAATGTTAGGTTATGATCAGGATGATCCAAGCTGAGTCCGTTACGATGTCAAGGAGTTAATTTTAACCTGTTTTATATTCGACGCACTACAAATCTTGAATACAGAAAAGTTTCCCACAAGCGTAAAAATTCAATTAAAAACTTTAAGATTCTTGCAAGTTAGACATTTTTCTGTTATAAGTTGTAAAACAAACATAACACTTTAAATACCCGATATCAGTCATGCAAATTATTAGAATTCCGTTGCACCATGATGGCAATGACAGCTTTGCAGACAGAACTGAACGTCATTTTTGAGAAAATCGATTTGGCGACTTCCCATCGAGAAAGGATGAAAGTTTTTGTCACTCTCTGGGAACAGCACATAGCAGCTAAGACGATGGTTTGAGCAAAAGAAAGCAAAAAGCTATCAGGGACAGCTTACAGCAGAGCAAACTTAATATTCATTAAAAAGAATAGACCGTGTGTAGAAAGGTCTCACAGTTACGGATTGCTGTTCCTTTCATAGAATTGCTTATAATGTAAAAGACTATTTCACCCTACTTTCACTCACCTGGCGTTTGCAAGTTCTGAGGAAGGTATAACAGTTACATCTTCCGCTTTACAACAAAAGGCAAGAGTCTAAGATCACAGCATTTGGTATTCTGTTCTGCAACAACGAGTACACATACATACGTTATGCCATTGCATTCTCCTTCCAACAACTTTGCTATTTTTGAATAATATTGTTCTTCTGCTATGCTCATATACGTATATACTTTTACATAACATGTGAGTGTTTGTTGGTAAGAATTTACCAACATCTACCCTAACCACACCATCATCAGACAAAGCAATCTTTGTAGAAAGAGAATATAGCCTTTGGAAATCATAATGGCTCCATTGCCTAGTGTTACTGGTTTTGGTAATGATGATGACTTGTGTCGACGGTGCGAATCGGTAAAGGTTATGGGTGAAATACAAATCGAGGTGAATCTTTAAAGACGAAAGAAAGGAAAATAGGTGTGTTGACTCATCTCGTGTTTCATTGCCAAACGTTGAAAGTAGAAAAGTTCGAATATGTGCACCTGCCATTTGTTCGCTACCAAAATATGCAGGAAATTCCAAACTTGACTTTTTTTTGAATTTCTGATGGTATTTTTCTGCTAAATAAAATGTCTACAGGCATTCTACTTTTCGTCTTCGTTGGCAATAAAATTCCAGTTCTCCAAGTTGAAATATCAACTTCCAAGAACTAAGCTTAAATCAAAGAACTTACTTAACTTATCCAAACTCAAGAATCGAGAGGGAAAGCGAGGAAGTCATTTCGCAAGTTTTGAGAGAACATGAATGGCATAGAGCAGAAGATGACAAGTACTCGAATGGGCTATTATTCTTGGCCGCACAGTTTTGTCCTTTTATATTAATAAATGTCATCGCACCAACTTATACCACGATCCTGATACTTTTCCACATCCACCTCGTTTAATAACCAGGAGTGGTAGTAATGGAGCATGTGGCTGTTTGCTGTTAGCAGCTGCATTTCACGACAAAAAACTGTTGTCATTACTAACATTCTAGTGGCGAATAACACAAAGTAAAGAAACCATACGTATATACCCATATACGATATATATACATATTAGGATTGCCATGAAAGAAAATTAAGGATTACAATATTCATTTTAAATTTTCCACTTCAGACGCCTTCTTCGTTATCATTGTCATCATCATTGAAGCAGAAAGTAATGTATCCCATTCCACACTAGACTTTTTGAAAAAGTGAAGAAAACATAATAAACGTTCTCGCTTATGCCCTGAGCCACAACAGGCGGTTTAGACGTAAAAAGCTGCCTTTTATTTTCCTTGCTCTGTGGGTAAGTTGATTTTTGCAGTACAGGAAAACGAACAGTCATTTTGGGAAGGTACAAGTAAGCCCAAGAAAAACAGAGTTAAAAGAAAGCTAAAAGAGTTTAGAATGCCTTTTTTCTTCTTACGCTTAGAAGTTCAATGGTATATTGCCTGGAAGTGGTTCTAGTAGAAGCTTAGCGCAAGTTTTGGGATGAATGAGAGTACTAGTATAGGTTTTGATGATGATAAAGGGAACACAGAGGCACCCTCATCGTTTCTCTGATAATAAGCTCTTTTGTCCGCTTATGAAGGAGCCAACTTCGCTTGCATTAGCCTTTCAAAATATAAACATAAGCTCTCGGCCAACTTGTCATATAACTTGCAGTTTTCCTGACATTCATGATATGATATTTTCCATAATNCAGTTTTCCTGACATTCATGATATGATATTTTCCATAATGGAACAGTACTCTTCCCCATTTCCCGCAACAACAGGGTAAACGTGTAGTGTAGTAGTTTTGTGCTATAAACATTATACTCTGTATTAAGTGAAGTTAGGCTTAGCTAAGACTTGGGACTGGGAAACTGTGGAATAGGTTTTTGTGCAATCTCGCACAAGTCCAAGTCCACTCTTTTACTATTCTCCTTCTTCTTTATTTTTAGTAAGCTAAAGTTAAAGACAATGTTCTAAAAACGTACTACTGTAATCTTCTGATGCTTTTGCTGTAGGTTTCTAAGCTTACTTTGTGAATCCATTCTTTACTTTGGCCTGATGTTGTCTTATCCGATATGGGACTTGACTTGAGCTTACAACGCTTTTCACTTTCCTTCTTATTTCTTTTTCGCGAGTCGTTCTCATGATAGTCATGATATCTTTTGCTATGGTTCGATGGGCTTTATACATATGCAATGAAGGACATGAAACGCAAATGTTGCAAAAAAGTTACACTTTGAGTACTTTAGGATATAATACAGGTAATATATGCTGCGCTTCAACGTGCCTTTTGTAAAGGCAATTCTGTTATAGAACTACTTCCTGAATTAGTTTGAAAAATAAGGTAATGCATTCAGTGAAGAACTAAGCTACTTTAAAAAAAGCAAAAGAAATACTTTTCATCAGTTTTGATTTTGTCAATTTCTTGATTAGTGTTTTCGAAGGAAAACTAGTAATATTGCAATTCTTGTATTCAAAAAATAAAAATAAAAGGGAAAGGGGGCCAATGTGTAGGAGTAAAAAAAAAAGCAAAAGAAATACTTTTCATCAGTTTTGATTTTGTCAATTTCTTGCTTAGTGTTTTCGAAGGAAAACTAGTAATATTGCAATTCTTGTATTCAAAAAATAAAAATATAAGGGAAAGGGGGCCAATGTGTAGGAGTAAATATATTTATTATACGTGCTATATTATCATATGATTAAGAAATATCTCAAGATCTCGAACACTTGCTTAATCATGTACAACTAGCATGAATTCTCTTAGATGTGTGTATATTGTGTAGCTTTTTGAAATTTTGCAGTTGGAGGCTAAAGTAGTGAAAGTGTATGTAATATTCATCACAGCTTTTGAATGCATTTTTCCACAGCATGTGGCTTGAAAATCGAAATCAATTACTATTTATTTTATCTTCTGTATCATACACAATAACTCCTCCCTTTCACTTTCACCATTTTACTTTAAAATTGCTTCTCTGGCTTTATGCTGCGCAACAAAGAATATTGAATTCTGATATGTTTACGTCATAGATTACATTAGATGTAAAGAGCAACATTTAGAAATCCTTTGAAAAATGCTATTATTCAAATTGTGTCGAATCCTAGTCCTAGTGTATTTTATATTTATAAATTTGTGCATCAAGTAAAAGTACAGCGTAACTTTTGTTTTTGGGGGATAGGAATTTAATATTTGGGATGTAAACGTTTTAGACAAAGGCCCATCGAATGGTACAATAAAAAATTGGGAAACAGATTAAAACACATGGCGTCAATAGCATCTAATCCCACCCTGTGTTGCATTCATAAACAGCAACACTTTCTCCCTCTCATTAAAAACTTCTTATTTATACCTAAATAAACTATGGACAAAGTCAACGTGAAGTAAAATGTTACCAACGGTTCTATTGTGTTGCTGCTTTGCTCGATATCTGAAATCTACGGTATACAAAGCCAAATATTATGTATGCGCTATAACTATCTTTGATCTACAAAGTATGTACATATGCAATGCATTTGAGATTATAATTACTGCATTCGAGTATCTTAAACCCGAATTATTTTGTTGCATGCTGCGTGAAACCTATAAAACAGTCACCGAGAAGGAGATTCGACAGTGGTAAGTGAATGTAAAAACTCATTTAATGTACAGTTTAAAATAGGTTAAATAAACAAGTTTTGATGAAAAGTATGTATGCAGTAAAAATTAAATTCAAGCAGTCTTCAAGCAGCATTAATATAATTTGATTGTGTAAAGACCATTTTCCATTTCTTCATAAGTGTAAATATCTATATATTTTACACCGTGTACCCTGAAATCGAATGGAGTTTTTGACTGGTTATATTTTGTAGAGAGAATTATGTACAAACATATTGTTCCACATATATATATATCATATTATATTGTTGCACAATTGTTGCAATAAGGAACCTGTCTATGTCGTGTATAATGTATAATCCATGAAAGGTACACGAATGACGGTTACAAGTAATCTGGCAAGATTTTTATTGTGTTCCCAACAGGCACAAAGGTTTCCTCAAAGATTGTCCCAACGGACTATTAACCGAACAGGTAAGTTTCGTCTTTATCGTTTACCCTATGTCTTTTATTGTAAGAAAAACTTGGTTTACACACTATAACGGGCAACTGAAGCCTTTAAGAACTTTCACTTTAGATTGTGTCCAATATAAAACTATACTATAAGGAAAGGCTTTTTCTAGCATTGATGCTAACTGCAGTCGGAAACTTAAGAATGTAATAGATGTAATATACATTAGTAGTAAGGGAGCTGCATGAGTGTTGCTCTACAGACTATGGACTTTTCCAGTGCTGGACCAGCTGCAAAGTTCAAGTTGAGAGAGAGAACAGTCCCTTATGGCCTTTTTTTATGCTGCTTTGTCTGATCTATAGCAAAATCCATTAACCTTATTAGGCAATCTAGAAGACACTGATACAGGCCGGCTGCTGTTTTGAGACCAAGTCCGATTGCCTTTTGTTCCTATCGATTACTTGCATTATTAGTTACTGCTCTCCAGATAAACTTTGAAGATCGACTCAAGCGATAAGATCATCATTAAATTGAAGGCACGTCACATCGTTGTAACAACTTCCCTGTGTGCCAAGGTCCATACAATTATTGTTACCGTTGTGCCACATATCGACGTAACTTTTTGTGTACATGCTGCTGCATCTTAATTTTATACTCAGGCCTTGGCCCCACTTCCGAGTGAAAGTTCCACTAAAATGAACAGTCTTTTCCAATTTTCTTAAAATGGGATTTTATTCAAGGAAATAAACTTGTTACTTTTAAATTAACCACATGTACATAGATATGGGTCGGTAAAATTGCTGAATACTGAACTATTTCCTATACAACATATATAAAGAGAAACATCAGAGAACCGTAATGCATATGTTACACATGTTGCAATTTGATGTGCATAAGTCTAAAAAATGTATTTTTGATGAACTTATCCTGGTTGGCTTTCCTTCCAAAATCTTTGCATTGTGTATATATTATACTGACATAGTTCATAGGTTGTCGTCAGGTCCTGATGTAAATTGAAAATAGCATATTTAAAACCAATTATCTAGAAAAAGCATGCTTTTCTAGTATCATATGGAGATACTATAGCATCTAATATATGTAACCCCAAACTTGATTATTTATGTGCACACTACATATAACATTTATAAGTTTATTACATTTTAGACCATAATAAAGTATTAACATTAAATGTATGATACGAAATTGATGTTTTGATCGTTTTCTCGAATCATGCATAATACTACTATCTTTTTAAGCGCATATATAATTGCAATTTTCTTTACATTTCGGATTACTTATTTCATTTCCTCATTCGACTTGGCAAATATCAAACCAACGTTTCTTTTTATATACATATACGTAGGCACTCAGAACTTTTTTGAAAAAATCGTCCACTTACTACAGCCTTGATTTATGGCCTTAAATGTAAGTTTTAGCCTTCAATTGGAATGAGAAGTATATTTGCGAACATCTTGATTGAAAGAGGATTTACCGATGTTACCCTACTATTGTACCGTGCTAGTAATACAGTCTTAACGGTAAATAACATGTATTTACAGCAATTTCATCTGAAAGTAAATCAGTCTTGGTAAAGGTAGTCTTGTCAGCCCTCTTCTTGCAACAACGTAAGCCTTTGACTTTACAAGGTTGTTCAGTCCAATCTCTATTTGATTCCATGAGAGAAGCATTTTTTTCATTCCATTTTTTCTGCTTTGATTACCTCCATTTTTCTCTGTTTTTTCCCTCATTTCTTCCAAATCGTTAAAGAATTCATAGAGATCGTAGCAAACGTCTTGTTCATGTAGAACCGTACTTTGACTTTTATTTACTATTTAC
>JAHZNG010003116.1:0-11574 GCA_027744375.1 Orchesellides sinensis
TTAAATAGGCATGGAGAAATTATGTAATGTTCTTACAACCCCAGTCAGATTCAACGATGCATGGCATATATTTAATTTGATATACCTCATCTCGTCGACGCTACAGTTGAAATACCAGTTAGGACAGAATGCAGTCATTAAAGCTCCCATATTTGACTCTAGGTTTAAAAAACTGCTTACTGACCCAAGTTTGTAAACTTGTTGAGCACAGATTTTTTTTCATAAATTTTCTTTCACAAACCACTTGTTGTTGTTGCATGGTTAAAATACAAGCTCTGGTTGAATTGTTTGATAACCGAAGTCATTTTTATGCTAACATAAATGCACGCTTAGTTTGATGTGTTACGTGGCGTAGGTATTACATTTGGCTGTAACAACAAGGATCCTGAGTCAACAGTAAAAGAATCCTTCGCTGCCAAAGTGCCTTTGAAACAAGACGTTCTGATTTGTGCCTAGATATACTGTGTTATTACTACTGATTCCTTGATTTTATGATTGCACTGTCGCTGTGTCAGCAGTATTGCGTGTGTTATGCCAGCGGCGAAAGGCATAACAAGGAAAAATAGGAACGACACAATATCACACAATAAAACATCAAAATCTTGTGAGCAATTCTCGTTTAGAGATGTCCTATATGTATTCGACATCGGCAAACATCCCATTCGCGTTTATATTTTAGTTACTTACTGCCCTAGTATGCTTGCAAAGATAAATGATCAAGATTTACAACTTAGTTAAGGAGGATGAATGTGAATATGTGTGTGTGTGCGATTATGTTTATATGAATGCATAGAAGAACAAAAAAACTACTGCTTTTTTAAACTGAATGTTTTGCTTGCACAAAGCAGTGCAGTTTGACACTAACTGTATAGACTACTTGCAGTTGCAGTAGCAGTGGCCACTTTATTTTTACTCAGAAGAGTCCAATTTATGAGACACACATAGACAAACCTGATTTTCATAATTGCAGTAGAAAATAATGATTTCAAATTGGTTACTTATATTATTTCTGGTTTCACTTGCTGCAAATCTGTGGTTTTGTTTATTTGTACACGCCACAAAAGTGGTGGTCATTTTTTGTAGACATCTTCGTTAAAAATTTAGTACAACTGTCCTTTTTATAAGAATTTCATATAAAATTTTCACTTGCATCTTGTCAAGAATCTAGATCCCTAGACACTTGCGTGTGTGAGATTTCTTGCTCTACTAAAGAGTTTTTACGTGGAATCAAGACCACCAATGAAAGCAGCTTAATGTGCGTATAGCACATACAAGTTTCCCGGATATACCACAGCCCTAAGGTTTTAGCATATGGTTTTATCCACAATTTACTTATAACAAATCTCATTCATTCGTATGCATTAGCATAAGCTGTCCAGATTTTGGTGGCTTCTGAACAGAGATATTTTTGATAGATCATTTTACTACATATGTACATACTTTGTCATCATTCATCTGACAAATAATCTTTTCTGCATATATTCTATCAAGCTTTAAAATGACAACATTATTACAGTTTATTACTTGGAAAACGGTACACTGATCATGCTAATGTGCTTTTATTGTCGGTGCGTGTGGTTTTTATTGGCTGCCCTACATCGTACAAGAGATGCACACCGCCAGGAATGTTTGCTCTTGTATAAGCTTTGTAAAAATAAAGGTTTATTGCGTGCAACATTGATAAATGAGAAAGGAGCTTGAATATTTGTATTTTGTTCTTCTGATGTGTATGCAAACCAACTAATGTATTATTTCACTGGCCTTGTAATATATATAGAGGCGTACTTTTGTGACTGTTGTTCTTACAAGACAACGGTATTTTGACTGATTCACATAGTTCATCAAGTGAATGACAACAAAGCGTGATTTAAAAATTGCCTCACAGGAATTGATTTCTAGATGTCTCATGAAAATAAAACACTCTTGGTGGTAATTGTATCAAATCCATGAGTAGCGTAGCTTTACAGTATTGTATGTTGTAGGGACGATCCATGTTACATCGTTTGCAAAGTAATGCTTCATTTATGTAGGCATACGTTAGAAGAAAAAACACATAAGAAATTTAGAAAGGATCGAGATTAAACCGTTTTTTGTACCGAATCGTGCGAACAAAATTATTACATACATATATACACACAATTGTGCATACATCATACGAGCAATCCTTGAACCCAACGTCAACCGTGAGAAAAAAATGTATGTAGTACCCTCTCCACCTTTGAATGCGCAATTTTTCCGGTTTACTATATTATTTCAAGGATAAAATATAACAAGTACACAGTCATGTACGCAGATTGAGGAAAGGATGTGTTAGCAGTCCTTTAATGAAGTCGAGAAGAGATTTGATGTAATCATACTGTCATTGAAAAACATCCGTATTTGCCTGTACATGTGTATTACCGAGCTGAATTCATGCTTCAAATGAATGTGATCATGATTATTATTATTTCTTACAAGAACACAGTCCCTAAGTATGATGATGTTATTCCATCCTTTCATCTCTTTATGTTGCTAATATTATTTTGCTTTGGTTAGACTGCGGCGTTTTTTTGCCAGATCCATGATGCTGGTTGTTGAACAAAATCAAACCGTAACCACAGAAAGATTTAACCAAGCTTTGAATAGCTGGTGTCTCAGTCTCAGTCATTTAAAATGTTACATGGTGTGCCTTACTCGTAACTATATATTAAGACTTGTCCTGGTAAATTGTAAACACACATGTATACCCTGATGCATGCAAAGCCAATACAATTCCATACAAGGGGAATTGATACAACTTTTCGACATCACGAAATCCCTATATGCTTGTTTGCATGTCTGTCTTGAATTGGAAGGTATAGACTTCACAATGGACACTAGACATCTAAATTTTTATAAAAATACACTATCTATTATTGTAAAGGAGGGTTATTGCAGTCAAACTGCATTAAAATGCCTAATATTTTAGCAACACGTCAGATTGACAGACGTTCATAAAAGGACTAATATGTAAGCATCCAAAATAGCAAATATGATGTCAATCAATAAGCTATCTAAAATTCATGCAATAGTAATTGTTTATTATAGACTGTGAATTGTCAAGCTTACGAAGATTGTCATATTACTTTGCTATATTCATATGGGTTTATTAATTGTCAGGAAGTACATGATGAGCTTTAAAATAAAGATCGCCTTAGTATGTACATAGTAGCAAATACATACACAATAAGTAACACACATCCAATGCATTTACAACAGTTTGCATTTTATGTTGCGTATATTTTGATGGAGTAGTTGTTTATAATAATAAAAACTTTTTACAAAGCCTGGATCATTGAAGCCTGGAGGCTGTATTAAATTGTTGTTCGCGACTGCATCGCATAATATATACTTCAATGCATCATTCATAATCATGAAAAGCATAATTTACAATTCTAAATAAGCACTACTATTCTTTGTTGTTGTTATATAAGCTTTTGATATTGAACAGCAGCCCCGATGCATGACTTTCTGTATAAATCCCCTATTCACCCGTTTCACCAACCACTTGTTTCGCACCATCATAACATAAGTTTTTGTCCCCTACTTACTATTCATCTTGCGATGCAATATCATGAGGTAGTATTGTTAAACAATGTATTTGAGTTAATATTTTTCAAACCTAACAATGGTACAGCAGAAGTGACGCTTTGTATGTTGAATTCCAACTTGAGCATACATCCATAATATGCAAATCGTGATAAAAAGTATCTGATTTGGCTTAAAGGACAAAAGTTTGGCAACCAGGTAAATTGAATAGGGATATGTATACTCTTCCCTATAGATGTGTATGCTTAAGTAACTAGAGATACTTTAGCTGGTTGTAACAATGGTGCTGGTGGAAGCTAAAGAAGCGTTGATTTTTTTGTTCCTCTCTTGATTACTCCATACCTTGTTCAGCACAGCGTTACATGACTGCGTTTTAGCAAAAACCTGTATTGCAGGATAGGGAAATGATTCGAAAGAACGCAGGATGATGTTTATTATTTTTGTTGTTGTTTTGTTACTTCTTCATAGGCTAACTAATGTACGTGATGAAAAAACGAAACACAATATATATCTAACCTTCCCGTTTAGGAACAAGCGCGTTTAAGTTACATATATAATTTTTCAAGCGCTTCAACAAGATTCTTTTGAAATTTATATGCAGTTTTGATTTTACTGAGTATTGGGTGCTTACACGAAAGCACTGAAAGGCAAGTTAAGGATAGTTGTCACTGAATTGCATTAAAACGAGAATTATTATTTGTGTGTACTTTAGTATTTTTAGTTTCGTTTTTATTTTTACACAAAAACCTTCAGTTCTGTTTGCAGTAGCCTTGCCGTAACAATAAACAAATATTTGATTTGTGCAAAGCTGCATACAAGGATCTGTTAGAGTACACAGGTTACATAGATACTTTGACAGAAGTAAATCTGTTTTCCTGTGAGCTGTTGTGGTCACTTGTTTTTGTATACGAGTACTTTTAACAGACGTGTTTGTGTGCAAATGACTAACTGATTTGCCATTTTGAAGGAGTTTTAGTGAAAGTTTTGCGCATTAATCAGCAAGTTTGGTTTGGATTTAGTTTAGTTTGTATACTTTGGGGTATTACATTGTTGTAGTTTTAACGAAGTTCAAATGCCTGCTGCCAAAATGAGCGAACGGGAGGAATCCTGGCCCATGACCCAAGAAGAATCTGACGATTTGAGAAAGTGATTAGCATATTTTTAAATATATATACTAATTCAGTGTTTATTTAAATGCTTTTTATTATGTTATCTATTTCTGAAAGGCCTTGTTAATAATATTTAAAAATATAAGATTAGATTTAGTAACTCTTTATCCTATTTTGGAGAACTTTAAAAAAGTTCCTGTTCGATTACATACATAAATTGGCATACGCATCTAAACAAAGAAATAGGCAAGGCTAAGTAGTCTTTGGTTTCTGTCAGTTGTTTGTGTGGCTCTCTACACAAATTTCGCTTTGTGTAGCTGTCAATGCAAATGTACCGAATAACTAACTACATCCATCATTCAGTTGACAAGACTGACTTTGCCAGGTCTTCATTAGCCTTTTATGCTTAATGTCCTTAGAAATGCATATGTATATGTGCACTTACTCAGGCGACTGCTTGAATTGGCCGAATTGAATAAGTGGTTTCATCAATATAATATAATACCGTAAATGTCATTATATATTTATATATCATGCACGATGTCGATATATCATGCAATTTTTTTTGCATGCATATTGTTTGTATGGTAGTAAATCTGATTGGCGGTAACAGAAAAATTATTGCTTAGTCAATTTTATTTCAATTAGACATTTTATACATAATATCAATACCTTTCGTTCAGTAAAGGTAAACAATATGTAGATTGAAATACTGGACGTGTGGATTGTTTGTGTTGCTGGACTGATTTAAAAGCTGCATTCAGTTCTAGCTATAGCTTCGCACGCAATGAATTATGCAAATTGAGAGTTGAAAATAAAGTATCTAAGAATCTTCACACACGTGTTTGTACTGTGTACTATGAAATGAAAGCTTAAAACCACTCGGGAGTATAAAATAGATATGCATCTCACAAATGGAAATTAGCATGCCATAAAGAGCTCATGAAAGTTTAACAGAAAGAAAACTGTAACGAGAACATTTTTGTTTTCAACGCACAGCGCACAGCTTTGAATATTAGTAGGGGATATAATTTATATGTACGCAGGGAGATGCACTAAGGCATGCTAACAAGTCTAAGAAATAACAGTTGAGTTGAAACAGTAACCGCTGCTGTTTTCCTTCCAGAGTTTTCAGCAGTCACCATATTTTCATGGTAATTTTTGTAAAACCTCGTTTTTGCTCTGATTCGGGGGGTGATACAAATATCCATTTAATTAATAGGTACACACATTCGGTTATATGCTGAAATGTTTGTGGTATGGAAATTCTGATATAGACAATCGTCTGAAGAACAAAATAATATGCAGATTGCAGATACTGACTTACAAGTAGGTGCAGGTGATTGTAAAGAAATGTATCGGTTTGAATTAGAAAGCTGTATCGAGAATTTCTGTATATTCATAATCAGGGTTTCTTTTATTACAAGTAATGATGTGGTACAACTTCCTTCCAACAACATTTTCTTCATAATTCATTTTGAGAAAGTAGCTCCTAAACCTACAGTCCTCAAATATTCTAGATTTCTACAAAATTACATAGCTAAAAACCTAAAAAAGGTGTTGTATAAACAATCTTGTGTCTGGGACTTTACCTGTCCTCGCCTTTAAACTTCAGTCCTATTGAGTAATTCATGCAACATTGCCATGTAGCAGAATTAATAAAGCATCAATATTCCATCATTAAGTATTTAACCGAATTGGTTAACTGGTTTTTGACTAGTTTACAAGTGAATTCCAAACGTGGCTACAGTATTTGTTTGTCAATATACACAGTAGAGTATTTAATAAACTGTTAGGCCAGTCTCATCAATTAATCTCGCAACCATAGTTGTTCTTACTTTTCCACCTGATTTTTCTGGTAGCATTGAAAATACCACAAAACAACATTTGTTATGTTCTTGTAATGTTAAATGGACTTTGCATCCTATAAGTTAATAGACTTCAGTTAACTTATGTAGCATCTTGTGGCAAGAGCTGAGTTATTTTTTCTTTAAACAAATGAATTTTACAACGAGACTGGGTGAGAGAAAAAGGAAAAAGCTGGTTTTTATAACGGGAATTGGTAAAACATGCTTATATGCACCCAGCTCTACGACTGTTCTTGGGTGTCATTATCCTCTGTACTCTGTACATATATATAAGCATGAGTACAAGTACAACTTGTAAGACATAATATTTCATTACGTATGTATGTATAAAATACATGGAGATTTTTTAGGGTTACAATCCCTCCTTACTAGTTACTAGCTTTCCTTCTATTACCCAGCAATATGGACAAACTAAGGCAGTTCCCAAATTCTGTACTTTTACCCATCAGTTTTCATTGCGTGTGTAATAAAGTGACACGCAAAAATCGAAAACCAGCAATTGTGGTAATGTACCTATCGACCGAAATGTGTTATGTTGCTTTCGTGCCTATTCAAGACATATAGGTACATAAATTATACCATATATATACAAAAAAAATGTAAATCCAGTGGTTTATATTCCTATCAGACTCCCGTCTTTTACCCTTCTATATCGAAGCATTTTTTCTTATATGCCACCACAGCTTTCTACTTTAGTTTAGAAAGTGAGCAATATGTCCAGCATGCTCACTTATGCATATCACCAAAATTTTCATTTTGCTATTTTGTTTACTACTCCTTTTTTTCATTTGAACAATGAGGAAATAACTGAGCGGGAGTACTCCACATGTTAATTCGTTTTGAAGCCATGCTGAATCCATGTGTGATGCCAGGCAAGGCAGAATGTATTGTGTTTAGGTACCAAGAAAGCTGCTCATTCCAAGCATTTTAGACACTTAATCAAAAAAGGGAACGGGAGGTGGTGGAAGCTCTCTGGGAAATGTAAAAGGATGCATTGTGATGTGTTGCTCATGTAGCTATGAAGGCATATATATGATGATGATGGGAAAAACGAGAAACCGAAAAATTCCAGTTGTTGTGTTTGTACTGTTTCTTCCAGAAAAGCTTGTATTTTGTATTACTTCAAAGGAAGAAGTAGACACAATAACGCCAACACAAAAGTAGCTTGTCCACAAAGACATTTCCATTCCTACTTTGATACTATGCCACACCAGGCACGAATTCAATTCAATCCATTTCAATCTGCAATTTTTTATTTTCGACGATGAACGGACAGTACAGAGAAGCTAGTGGCAATGAGCTGCTTGTGAAACGAATGGTTTTTAATGAAAGCTATATAGACTTGGCCAAATTGGACATGCTTTTAGTAGTCATCGAAATGTCCTTCCAACAAGCAGTCCTCCCACTGGCTGGATTCATCATAATTAGCTCCGTCCTCGGCACTAAAAGTTTGTGAATCAAAGAGGCAGACATACCCAGGGCTTTCAAAAATGACCATTAGATCAAACATATCAAATGCAAACATCCGATTACTCTTTTACTTCGTTGTTGCAAAAAAGTCGCAGCTACTGAGTGCTTCTGTACTCGAGTTTGCATAGTGTTTAAGTTTCATTCACGAGTGAAGCAGAATGTGACACCACGATATTTTTTAGACTAGCTACATTTGTACGTGTAAGGAAACGTAGAAGAATATTTTTCTAAATTTGTGAAGTTTGCAAATAGATCTGCTAGTTATTCGGGACCTGATATTTGTAACTCATCACTTGTCTTGCGGGGCTTTCAGAGGTATCTCGGCTCAACTCAGTACAATTACATAGCTAAACATCTTTAATTTACATAATGTAAGAATTTTTTAAATAATATTACTAAACTGTTCTGACTGCACAAGCACTTTGCATCTAGTCACTAACAAATCAATTTGCATATTGCATAACCAGAACTCATGATAAGTACAGCGTTGTTTGCATCATTCCAAATATGTTTTCATTTGGCTGAATGAATGTTTATTTTCAAAAATCAACCAATCGATTATGCAAACACGTAACCCCAAGTAGGTTGATTACTGACCCATTTGGCGTTTTAGTACCATCCTGTCCTTGAGATTCCAAATTGTCCGATCGGAAATAGATTTAGATGACAGTTGTGGCGGACTTCGTGATACTAGAGTCAAGCAACCTTCTTGTCGCTATTAGTGAGTATGCCACTGTGGCACTAGAGTTATCTGGTAAACTGGTAATACACGCACATCGTTTTCAGATAATAAAAAATGTAATATATTTTCATCAATTGGAATACTAAAAGTACTACCGACGTTATAAAAATATTTGGGATAAACCTGATCCCACATTGGGCACTTCTGTACTGTACCCATTAAGTTATTGAAAATCGCCTGGGATGTTATTAAAACGTTTTAACCAAGTCATAAGTATGTATTAGAGTCAAGGTCTAGACAGTAATTGAACTCTCCTTCATGTTATCAAGTATTTCATTAAGAGAAGCGTTGCAAATTGTACTCTCTTTATGCAAATGCCGCGCGTTTAATGAGAATAAGGGAGAGATCCGAGTTTATGGGTACTCCATTTTGTACTACAGACGCATAAATACAGTAATACGCAACCAGTTGGTTAAACAAGTTGTAAAAGGAAACTTAAAAAAACAATTAATTGTAAGGACTGGGTGTTATCACTGTCATATTTAAATCGGGTTGAATGGTCGACGGTCGAATAGGGTGAAATATGAAAGTAGGAAAATTTCGCATAAAATTCTCCCTAAGGTTTATAACTTTGCTGTTTATAAATTAAACTCAAATTAAATCTTTAAACATCATTTAAGATATTGCGAAAAATATGCATACTTATTGATTTATACCTCATATAGTAAACAATACAATGTATTAAGACTTCAGCATCAAATAAGAGACTGGACAGAATTCGGTCAATAGCATGGCAAACAATAAATAGACAAACAAACTGCCAAAGAGCATACACAAAGAAAGTTACTTCCCATCCGGTGAAGTGTAATTTAAATGCAAAAGGAAGAAAATAAAGATATTTTAGACTGGGAACAAAAAAATAATATAGGGTAAAAGAACTATGCTGTCAGTTCCTTGTTATTGTTAGCGGGTGCTTACTCCTAGCAAACAAACACACATGTATAATTTATAGCTGAAGTGAGTATACCTACTAAATAGGTAAACATACATACGTGTTTAACAGTCATTATATTGTCCGTAAAGGAAAAAAATGAAACACTTCCTTTTTATTATGTAGGTATATAAAACACTTTTTATGTATGCAGTAGTATAGCAATATTACAATTATCCAGTGGTACATAGTTAAGTGGTATAATATGTAAGCCTGGAAAGGAAGGAATGCTTGCATATGACATGACTCATCCCCCTGTGGTGTGGTGAAGAAGAAGATGTTTTCTGGTATTCGCGAAAGGCGACCTATAGGATAGTCATCATAATTTAATGTTTGTTTAGATTTGCATGGTTTCGGTTCGTTGAACTCCTAAACTACTCAATCACGTTTTTCGGCTGTTTATAGTGTTTTTATTCTTCTATGAAATACATAAAAGTCCTAGAGAAAGCATGAAGTGTTCTCGAATTGAGACCTGACAACTCGTTACAAGCATGTTCCATACAAATTCTAAAGACAGTAGATGATGACCACTTCTCATAGGAAACAAGTATTATTCATGTCTCTGATTCATAACACGAGATTTAGGTACAACTTTTCAAGAAAATTGACTAACTGGAATCCTGAAGGAAAGTATATACTGGACGGAACCAGAAGACCAGAGCTATTATCCATATAATCACCGTCAGAACACACGCTATATCTTATCAATGCAAAGTTCGCAGGATAATGAAATAGTTTATGTTGTTTCCTCTGAATAGATTTTTACTCCGCCATTAATAAATTATAATTGGAAATTATCCTGTATTTAGCAAGTTCACATGTGCTCTGTTTTGCATATTATGCAAGACATCAATAATGCAAACACTTCCGCAACACCCCAATTTTGATGTTAGCACACTCACACTATCTATCAAACTCTCAAGCGTCTCAACAAGACAACGTGTCTTTGTTTAAGTTCAACTATGCAATTGTTGAAACTGGCTCATTTCCGTCATCCTAAAGCGTCCGTCCAACTCCAATTACCACAAACACGGACACAAACGGACGTTTTTACATGCCTTTAACATGTGAATAGTAGACGCTTTTAAAACGCATTTAAATCCATCTATCATTCATACAGCAGTAGTAGTAGGTACGCTGTTATGCTGCTCCGCTTACTTAGTAGCTGCGCATATTATACTACACGTATTCATATTACACATAATGTGTCACTCGGAAAGCAAACTGGAGCAATTTATTAAGTTAAAAAGCTAAAAATTGTCATCAAACCATTATTAAGACGTTCTAACGTCATCTTACTTTGTTTTTGTTACGCTATCTTATTTTGAATTGTCTGTACACATTACTACATACAAACAACACACGCAGTAGTATTTTACGGAGCTTCCGAATAAACAAGTGTTTTATAATGAGACTTTGATGACATTACTATTACAGATACAGCTATCCGCATTATTGAAGTCGAATATACATAGTTCGTTACTGTTCATCTCAGCCAGGCCAGGATTTCCTCGTTTATGCATAGTTTGCTGGATTTGTTTGTATTCCAGTGTTTGGTTTGCATTTAGGAAAGATACCCAATTGAATTATATAGTTTCTGTTGTAAATGTTGTAGTTGTAATCTGTTCTTTTGTCTTTAAAAACTGAACAAGGTTGATAATTAAAGTTGTGGAAATGGAAACCGAGTGAGCAAATTAGAAATTCGACACAAAAAACGAGAAAGGCATTTAAAAACAGATTGTTGTTTAAAGGCTTAAGATTAACAAATTAGATAATTTGAAATAATTGAAAACTGATTGTATTGTGATTTTGTTTCAGAACTAAGGAAGGCGCAAGCATGGGGGCGAAAATTGGGTTCGTGTTTTCTATGGTACTCACCAGTATATT
>JAHZNG010003117.1:0-12590 GCA_027744375.1 Orchesellides sinensis
GTCATAAAACTATCAATATTTAAGAAACCTAGTGGCTTTTCTGAGAGAAGGCATGGACAGCTGGGAACAATGTTGGAGCATGCTTAAATGTAGAATAATATTTCGAGAAGTGAAGTGGCGTTGTAGAGTGAGCATTACAATATCATTATTATTACATCCCTAGTGCAATGTATTAAATGTTTTTATTCACAATCTCTCCCTTTATCGTTACATATGTGGTTGATGGAAAGGGTAAAAACAAGGTTTAACCCGAAGAGAAAGGAAAGAAGGTCATAGTTTTATTACGGATATTAAATGTAGGCTTACTCATGCATAAACTGGCAAAATAAATTATATAAAATGCTTTTCTTCTCCAAATTCGTATATTAAACTTTTCTCTCTGGACATTAAATACGTAAATAATATACTATTTGTGGATAAACATTGGGATAATAATAAAGTGTATGTATAAAAACGAATTAGAGCCAAGGTGCATATGTGGTATAAATGATATACTATTTAATTCCTTCATTTCCAGCACAAACAAAAGAGCGTTTTGTCATTCATATGAAGAATGCATACGGATACACTATACACATTCATCTTATATACATATACGAGTGTAATAGATGTACATAAAGTTGGTTAAACCAAAAGTAAGTGTTTCAAGAAAATTACGGCTACCACACCACACCAGGCTTCTTAAATATCCCCTTTGCATGTGTACAGGGTATTAAGGAGTAAAATAGGAGACAGGTGGAAACATTGCACTTTGGGCCTTGTAATCACAAGAAAAACCGTTCCACTCTATGGGATGTTAATAATGGGCATGGTCAACTCACGAAGGAGAAACTTACAAATGAAACAACGAGTACTCCACTGCTAGTTTCATTTCATTTCTCCTGACGTCCGGCTTCTATGTTCCAAGCCAAATACAGTACCCTTTTCGTATTAAGGGTTATGGATACTTAAGTACATTTACGTGTTAACCTTTATAAGTTGAAACGCAGCAAAACAAGTACATTACTTACATAGCAGACTGTTCAATGATTATAAGTAATATTGCTGCACTTAATCGGCTCTTTGTCTTGGGCCGCTAACTAGTCAAGGGGAGTTATATATATGATTAAAATGACCTTTTTATAATAATCTCTTGATTACATATACCCAAATAAATTAAGTAAAATGCAGTAAAAGACTTCAACATGAAGTTTATAATGAAAATGGGAGGCCCCTGCATATTATTGAATAAATGCTTGCAGCAGTGTTATTTTTCTCTGTGAAGAAGCTGACAAAAGATTGTTGTGGGCAAGTTATACAATTTATACTATTTTATATATTTTAGCTTCTACAATTGGTGGAGGTAGCTCTAGCTGTGAGCTGCAGGAAGAACTAGGCAGTAAATAATAAAGTGGGGAACTGGTCGGTCAGCAAAAACATAATTAAAATTCAGCAAAAGCCAGCCAGCAAGCAGAAGCGATTCGCAACTCAATGCGAAAGAAGAAGAGCATTGCGTTATTATTATATTATCATAAAAACGTCTGTGCATTTGACCCTCTAGCTGATTAATGCACTTCATGTCTAATACAAAATAAGATGCCTCATGTATTTATACAATATATGTAATGGGTCAGAACAAAAAAAAATAGATTGTTATTATGCTGCATTAAATGATAAGAGATAATTTAATTCGTAAAAATTATTAATTGAAATCAATCGAATGACAGCTACAAGGATGGATAAAGTATAAAAACATGAGTAGGCATGCTAAAAAATTGCTTCATTGTATTCTTATTGTAAAAATGTTTGACGATGTACAGCAAAACAAGGAAAGGTTACAAAACATTCTGCCAAAAGGAGCTTTAAAAGTAAAATTATAATCATTGTTGAAGAAACAAGAAGTGAGTAAAGTGGTTTGCTATTGTGAGCAGGAATTGAAATGCTTATGGTGGTTCAGTTGCCTTTTTGCTTCTTCACTTTTGACAATATGCTTTTATGAGGACTTGATCATATAAGTCATAATCATGATAATAATGCATGGCAAAAAACGAATAAATTGAATTGCAGCCAACGAGGATGAAAGGCAAGACGTTCTTCTCCGACAATGGATAAGTTGGAATGAACAGGGAAGATTGAAAAATAAAAATGAATCAAATCATGAAAAAAGTTGCTGCACAACTGCTGCTCATCAACGAGCTGGGAGTATGCAAATTCTAATCAAATGATTGATTGGCTGATTGACCGATTAATTTGCATGCAAATAGGTAATTTAAGATAAGTCAGGTTTTTTTACATTTCAATTCGTTGCAGGTATATACTATGCTTGTGTGCAACCTTATAAACAGTGAATTGTGGAGTTATGTAAGTGGAAACTGAGAACATAACAAGTCAGTGGTCTATGGCATGATTGGGTAAAATATATTATATTGGAAAACGCAGTTCTAAACTGTCAAAATAAGCCTATTACGTCCTCCTTCTCTTGAACAAATTTTCCAATTTTTGTGAAAATAGGAAAACGCCAATAATTCTCATTACTCTATTACCTCGATAGATTGACTTTAGTTGATGAGCAAGGAAAGAACTGATGAGTTTTGGATTACCATGTAATCATGTGCTTGCATCCTGACTCGTTTTTTGTTGAATCACGATATTGTTGTGGTGGTAGGATATTACCTAGAAATTAGAACCCCTTCTAGTTAAAACCCTCAATTTTTGAAAGTCTTGTATACATTTTATTTATGTAGGTACATATGTGTAAATAAATTCACGATGATTTTTTCATGTAATCATGGGTTAACAACAATACTCGATCGTTTTACGTAGTGCCTGATGTATCTAAATATAAATTAGTTTTACCACAATTAATTTATATGTCCGATTAAAGACTTTATCGGTTTATCTTTTTTATCATTTGTTTATCATTAATTCAATTCAATTCTTTTATTGCTGCTTATATTTAAAGTTCAAAAAATGAAGTTTCCTGTCAAGATATATCTGGTGTAAATTAGGAAAGGGAAGTGGGAATGAGTGACATTTACTTAAAATTACAGAAATTGCTAGAATTTATAATGCACAATCTTTCCTCTTTTCCATTAAATCCTAATCTAGACAGGCAGCTGACAAACCATAACTTATTTCATTTTACACATTTAACATGATTAAAACTGCTGTCCACCATAAATTTTGACGTAATACTTTGTACTCAATAATTAAGTAGATTATAGTAAAACATGAAAATAACGGAGGTTTTCCCTCAAATCAACATTGGTTTTCCCGATTTAGCATAATTAGTATATGCACATGACAAGTCATATAATCAAATTAACTTGTGTAGCTGTAGTAAATGAAATTAGTATGGTGCTTTTAACAAGAAAATATACTCATACGTTAGGTTCCTACCAACTCGTGACCCTTGTCAAATGGCATGCTACCAAAAATATATACGTTCGTCATCATCATATCAGTCTCATTATTATGCTTCAATCCAATTACCAAAAGTTGTGTAGGTTAACCATAATAAACTCTCATTAGCTGAATTCTCTCTCTCTGAATTGAAATATTCATGCTGGGTTAGTTACACTACAACAAGCTGACTAATAGCGTTGTTATTATACGACATAATTTTTGTCGTATACAAATCAACTTTTAAAATGAAACTGTCGCCTAGCTTTCTGCTCATGGAAATGGTTTTGCTACTACCTCATACAACTACACACAGGAATGAATGAAGTCTAATTCGATGTATCTTTCTTGATTTAATGTTAACAATTTTTAAAACTTCTGCTTGTTAGTTAAGCTACCATCACATATTTTCATTGATATTAAGGATATAACCTTATATCGTATGTATTAATAATAGAAAACTTGTTCCTTTGAATTCGGATGACGCTGAGAGACGCTTCTACGTCGGGTTAGACAACAAGTATTTCCTTCGTCAGTATGTCAGATGAGAATACATAGTTGCCTCGTTTAATGCAACGTTGTAATCATTAATATATTTTAGACAAAATTCGTATTTAAGTGTTGAGCTCATTAGGAGAAGTAATAAAAAGGTGTGTATTTCATGTTGTACTAGGTTGTATGGTATTTAGTTTAGTACGTTAATTTACAAAGTCTGGGAGAGATGAAAGACCTTGACTTGGTGGCTCCTTTATGAGTTCTTTGCAAGTGATAAGTTTAATTAGGAACACAACCATCAAGGTTTATTTTTTGTATTGATGAAAACAAGTAAAACTTCGGTGTATTGCAAATCTAATACCAATATCAATCTAGAAAATTCAGTTTTAAACAACTCTTTACAAACCATTACAGATATTCTAGTGCGCAATTAACAATAATAAGGATTTCAGGTCACTTTCTTGTCCCTATTAGGAAGGCCCTTAAATAAGATGTTGAACCTAACTTTGTAATAGCTTAATTATGTTTGATAGTGAAAACTCTTGAATATTTTACAAAATTAGAGTTTTCGCTCACAAAATGAGCAAGTTGACGAATTTATTTGCAAATCTTCAATTTGGTAGTGAGAATAAAATATTTCCATGAAAGAGTGAAGAAAGGGTATAAAGTAGCTGGCAAAATTAGACTTTTCTCTTGCAACTCTTTTTTACTCAGTTACTTGTCATGAATGTGTGTTGTTTTGCTGGCCACCTTTGAGACTGCAAATATGTATGCAGAGCCCAACGAACACCGTCTTCAAGAAAACTCAAACAAAATAGCTTTACAGACTAGTCCCTCCTCTGCTATTCGCATATATCTATATCTTGAAGAACAAAAGTGGCTTAGGGAGCAGAAATTTTAATTGTCTAAGTAAATAAGTGAGTTTGCTTGTTTCCTTGTCTCTGGCTGTCTGTCAAGAGTCACTGCAGAAGACAACCCAGAAGACGGGGTAAGAGGACAAGGAATGAAAGACGTGCTCTTATTATTACGTACCTACTTCTACAGTTATAGTTTTTTAGTGAAAAGTCAGTCGACTGACTAGCACATAGGGTACAGTATATCTTTCGCTTACGCTACCAACATATGTGCATATTATGTATACCTAATGTTTTGTCGTAACGTATAAAGGCCACTTCTGTGTGGCTCAAATAAAATAAAGGAAACATTAAAAAAGTAAACAGTAGTATAATATGTAGATACAAGGCTCAAATAAACTTTGCGAATGTCTGTAAGTGTTTATGCTTATGTAAGTGAATTTATGTATGCTTATATGAAACAGTTAATATTAGGGACTAAACAAGCAATCCAGTCAACCTGGAGCTAGCAGGTTAGTCACTTGATAATATTACACAACATGAATTCAGTGACTTGACGCACAACACAATGAAAAACAAGCCAGTGGTTGACAGAAAAAATACTTCTGAGTTGCTTTAAGTTCAAATAACTTAACTTCGCAGCTTTCTTTGCACTTGTTTAAGGCAATAACTGCGTGAATAGGTACAATTTTCTATGTGTAAACTCCTTGTCATTCCACACGTTATATGAGATTTTTTTGCTAAAGGAATTATTATTAGCAAGTGGTAGAATGACATGAGATGGACACTTGTATGCAGTTATTGCTTCATGAGCTGAGAAGTGAAAAAACCTAATACATTTACACCCTTCAAAATAACAACACACATGCCATCTTTTTTCTTCGTCTCTAAGTCTCTAAATCTAAATGAGTTTTAATAAATACAACTTAAACACGTAAATTGCACCATGTCTAGTAAACTTTAGCAAAAAAGTATCATTTAATGAGATTGATAAGGGAATTAATGATACTGATGGCGCTGACGAGCAAAGAGTGTAGAAATAGCAATAATGATATGGGCAATAATAATAATAATAATGAAGATAGAAATTGTAATGATTACTGATGCAACTAACACAGCTCACTTTTGGTCTAGTAAAGTTTTCTAATATCAAAGACGAAGTCTAGAATACGAAGAAAGTAGGCGAATATTGTTGGCTATAATGGAAGTTTGATAGAATATACAGTGTAATATCGTGTTAGAGTTGAACAAAAAATGGAGACGTCATTATCGTTCCTGAGGAAATTAAAATGTGAGATAAATAAGGTCAGATAATGTAATAAATTGGACTGGTCTGCCCGCATCGCATTCAGCTGCCAACCTGCCAAGCTCCTACCAGCAGCAACCGTGTACCATAACACGGAAAGCAACAATAACAACAACACGAAAAGTCTCACCAGCCAGGCAGTAGGCAAGAGAAGCCAAAGGAAAAAAATGTTTGTTAGTTTTGATATAACAAATAACAAAAAATGCTTAAGTCATTATTATTGTGGGATTTATAGGGTTCTTTTTTGGCGTTCACTCATCATCATCAACATCACACATAATACTTGCTTAAAAAGTCCAATATAGCTTAGTCCATGTCAGTAAATTCCTCTTCTAAACCCTTTCTGACTTGCTATTGCCGGCATTTACTTCAGAACTTTTAAATTCATGTAATACCATTAGGAAGCTAGGTTTTACAAGGAAATCAGCTTACAGGAATAAATACGACTCGTAACGAGTGACATAATGGTCTTCATGATGATAATAAACTGGGCAAACTGGAGTGTTTTTATGTGGTGTACTTTCAAAATCCTGGTATCCTTAAAGTACTGTTTGAATACTATACACGTAGTATACAGGTACCATCAAATTTGCAAATAAAGCATACCTTGCGTTTTGTCTTTTAGTCTGCAATAGAATGTTTTAAAACTGATTTATCTCCGTTTTTTTCAAGTAGACAGACAGACAGACAAACACATTCTCGGGTGCATATGGCAAAAAACATTCTATAATAAAAATAACACTAGCAATAATAATAATAATTAAAGTAACGACCATTGGAAAATACTTTTAATTTACATGCATAAATTCCTACTTACTACCTAGCCCATACTTAGTTCAAACCCCTTAATTCTCTTGACTCCTTCATTATCTTCTTCCGTTGTTCGCTTTTACCCACGTATAATACAGATTTTTATTGTTGTTGGGTGTGATGTGACAAGTTGACAGCCGGAGTACATCCACCAACAGCCAAGTCCTCCCAATGCCGCAACTCACAGATTACATATTCTTTTGTATAAAGCTAAAAGCATTTTATTCAAACTTTTCATTTGTTTTTTACATTACTTCAGCCATAATGAATGTGTATAACAGTGTAAATTAGAGCTCTATAATGCGTATTATATTGTCATTTTCCATCCATTGATCTAGTTGCCTGTCTGTCTAAGTTAAAAGTATTGAATAAGGATATCAAACAGACTCGTCACGTCGCAATCAAGTATCAAGAGCAACTCCACGCCACCACCACCATCACGTCGTCATCATTACCATTACCTCTATTAATATTGCTATTGCTGGCATTTTATGTTATGTATATTGTTAATAGTATTGTTACTTTATTAGCAGGTGAGTGTATCACATTGAAATGCCATTTCTATTATTACAAGCTTCCAACCCCACTATAGAAAAGTCTCCTATCTTAATTACCTCAGGTGTAAAAGTCGAGCCGATGAGAAATGAAACTGGTTTATGAAAAATTATCCTAAGCTTTTAAAAGCTGAGTTAAGGAAACCGATTGTAAGATTTTCCTATAAAGTAATGAGATGGCGATAAGAGTCTTTTCTGCCTATGATCCTTTCAATACGTACATTCTATGTTGTTGTTGTTCTGTAAGTATATGTATCATGCTGGCATAGGTACACATAAATATAAACACATTTTGATAAGGGACTTTGGTGTTTTCTGCTAAGCATATGGGAAAGAAAGGTGATGCTAATGGCAAATACAACAGATTATATAACAGGGTAATATCATTAGTCAAAATATTATATTACTCTTTCTTACATTCCTCATTTATACCTCATTCACGTATTCATGTTGTTCGATAAAGAATTTTACCTGATTTCCCAGATAAATTAAGCTAATGAATCTATGATTGAGTCCTTAAAAAGCTCACATTACATTATCATCATTACTATTATAATATTACATTGTTAAACTTTGGCATCAGGCTTGCTTATCCTGAAGAGTGAGAGAGGAGACAAGCAGAATGTACTCTTAACAATTCTCTCACTTTATTCATGGTTAACGAGTTTGTTGTGTGTGTTTAGAATGTACCTAGCAGTTTATATATTAGAAATGGTATAAAGTGTATGGTGCTCCTTCCTATTCTTAACTGACAAGTAAGGAAACGGCAACTGCTACTTTGAGAGTCAGGGAGGTTTCCTGCAATTTCCCTAATGAGGCAGCTGTGCCTGGTCCAAAATGACAAGAAAGAGTGGAGGCAATTTAATAGGAGTCGGAGGAGAGACGGAGAGAAGAAGAAAAATGCCTTTCTTGTATTGATGGTGTTTGAGTTAGTTAGTTGTCGGTAATGTCATTAGGTCCTTTTAACCACTGGTAATTGTGTTGCATTGTTATCGAATATTTATTCGGACTAGGTGCATACATCTTTCATGTATATATGTACATATGTGTACAATTTAAAACCATTTTCCTTAGAGTAAATATAAAGGTCAGTGTCCAAAACTATGTAATACATATATACTAAGGTATTTATGCACAAGTAAAGGTAACAGAGACACACAAGTAAAATTAAATACAGCACTTTCTCATCAACTTCATTATTGTCAAGATCGTTTCATCTCATCTTAGAGCAACAAATACCATCAGCAAAAATTCAAAGACAAGAAAGATAATATGAAAGACACATGACCAGCATATCAACGCACTAATAATATTAGTTAGTATGCAGTATTCTTCAAAGGTTGACCACAAAAACTTCTTGTGCAGGCAGGTGGACTGAGAGTGGTTGCGCAGTAATAATGGACACATCCAATTAGGCAGAGAAGGTTATAAGACCTTGTCAACTCGTTTAGCCCATTCTAGCCGGTATTATCATTATTTGTATTATCCTTCTACTTCTTCTTCCCTCGCACTTATTTTCTTATTCCTCGACTTATACAATGTATTCTAAAAGGCAGCATGGGCATAACCAAACTAAATGGAGCTATGTTCTCTGCCTAGAAGCCTTTTTTACTATTTAGATTTAGATTTCTTTATCAATTTCAGCAGAAGAAGCAGAGCAGATTCAAGAGTAGAAAAGCATGTGTACAATATATCTGAGCCTATTAAGCAGTGTTGTTTGCAACTAGACTGCTGGGATACGTAATACTGACTGAATGAAACGATATATGGTAACCTGAGATCCCATAATATCTTCTTGTCTTTCATACTACATTGCATTAATTGTAGGTCCTAACTAAAAGGATGCTCTCAAAGTGAAATGGTATGTATGTGTCCATATGTACATAATAAATTCATCGTAAACGATACAAAACCACATTATTACAAGGATCCTCTTGGCAAAGGAGTAAGCTCAAGAAATAAAAGGAACTAAGTTCGACTTGACCATCTATTATACAATGTATATATGCATAGTAAGAATACATTTCTCCGCCGAAATGGCTTATTATGGCGTTATTATTACGGCAACTATTATTGCTAAAGACTAACGAGCTACGGTTAATAGTTAAGGAAGTTTTGTCCAAGGCAATTAGGCTCTTTGTAAAGTGAAAAAGTTGGTTTAGTTTTTTAATAAGGGCCTGTTATCTAGCTGACTCCCCCCTTTCTTCCCTACACTACACGTCATCTAATGCAACACTGTTCCGCAGAGCTTCCTTCTTTACGTTGTGTCTCTTTAGCGATAGATTCCATCATTTTTATCCCCGTCTCCTTTTTTTGAAGTTGAGGTTGTGGAATATTTCTGTATGCTTACATATATTATATGGCATCGTGTGCCTATTCCATGAGGATTTTTTCATGCTTTTTCTTAGATTTGTAAAAAATATAAAATGTGATATTTATGAAGCTTGTTATGGCTTTCTTGGATCTTAAATTGTATTTTCTAATTGAAACATCATTTGTATGCTTCGTTATTTATTTAAATAAATACTCTAGCTTCAGCGAAGTTTTATGAGGGAGTATAGATCATGCGTTTGTAGTTATTTGTATACTCACATTTAGAACTACCTAAGTACTTCTTTGGTACATCCAAGTGTTCATTAGTGAAAATGGTCTTACATTAACTATATCTTCATTTTAGTAGTTTAAGATCTCTATATTCCGTCTTAACTTGGCAAAAACTGTTTATGTTTATCTTGTTGTGTTTCTGTTTCTAATGATTTAAAATGATTGAATTGAATTGTACATAAGTTGGATTGTGTTTCAAGAAGATATATATTATATAAATCGCTGCGAGGTTTATAATTATTATTGGTACAGTTCTATGCTAAAGCTGTCATGTTTCAAAGAAAAGTACATAGGATAAATGGCATGATTAAGAATGACGGATGCCCTCTGTACACTGTCATAATAGGAGGACTTGCTTATTTGTGGGATGACGAAGGAAACTGATAGTACTCCACGCAACCCGGTTGGCCGATGAATCTTTCCCTAGTATTATTATTATACTCATAATTAAATATATATACATTTGCAAAGGGATTTATGTACTATCCATTTACATAACACAAAAAATACCAAAAGTTTTGCCGTAAGGTTATTTGAGATGAAAAGCAAACCAAAGTTGCAGTAAACAGTAAAAGATTCTAGTTGACGTACAATAATAAGAGCACACAAACTGAACTCAAGAAAGATGGAATGATGTATGTAACTGTGTTGCATTAGATGACGTGTAGTGTAGGGAAGAAAGGGGGGAGTCAGCTAGNACTGTGTTCAAGGAGATAGCCAGAGAGTCAAAACCACCGCAAGAGTACATATGTAGAGAATGCTAACTGAATGCAGATGGCTCATTATTTCTTTAGGGTTGATTGACAGGTTTCAAACTTTTTTCTTTAATTTCCCCTCTTCTTCTCATCGAGAACATTGTAACGTCTCTTTTTAATGACTTTCCGTTCTATATCCTGCAATCCATCCAAACGTCCATATTTTACAACTAGGACTACTAAACTACATTTGGGTATCATCAGCCGTAGAAGTTATGTGGAGGGAAAACATGTACATAGTACAAAAAACTCACCGAGAGTTGCATATAATGCCGAAGTCGAAGTGGTGCAGTGTACTTAAAGTTTTACAATGATCATCATTTTAGTATAAGCAAGGAAGAAAGCAATTCGAAAAATCAAACAACTTTATTCCAAAGCTTCCAAACTTTGCATGTACAATCATTTAAATGGTTTTTGGCAGGAGATCAATTGAAAGCCATGCTTCCCCATCATCAGCTCTTCATCTTCAATGCTTTATATTTAGAATACTATTCATTACCTACCAAAAAACGCATTGTACCTCTAAAATGCAATTAAATATATGTATGTAAATACACTTTAGACTTATGTATGACAGCTAGTCAATTACATGAAGTAAGCAATACGACGCTTATATATTGTTGCTTACAGTTATCAGTAATAAAGACTTATATCCAAACTGATCTATATCAGAAGTGTCTACCAACGTATAACACATAACGTTGTGCAAAACATAAGCAACGTCACATCACCTTCAACCAATTTTAATGTGAGCTAAAGTATGTAAAAGTAATAATGCTTATGGGTGAGCATATCTTGGTGGGTTTTACAGAAGACATCTCATGCTCAGGGAAAGATGAGACCGGAATTCGGTAAACAAGAAAATAGGAGCTAATTGGAAATGCCATGTCAGTTATTGGGGATATACATTTCATCTTGATGAAGGAAATGGGTTCACAATCATTAAACATTGGACAGGAAAAGTGTGATTGTGAAAATATACTGTGTGCACGTTGTGTCTTGTCGATTATACGCATTAGATATGGATTCATAGTAGATATATTATATGTACAACGAGTTAATCTTATGATACAAAGTTTGACTGCTTCAATTTTCCTTGATCTTTGTCGTCGTGCATGCATGCATGGTGCAACGCTAACGCTAAGCCAACACACACACAGTTAAGAAATAAAATACAAGACAAGAGTAGACCAGCAACAAGCAACACGTTTTTAAACAACTAGTTGATGCATGTCTCCTTGTTCCTTAACAAATTGGAGGTTTGACAGATTCGATATTTTAATGGCAACAACAAGACTCATATCTTATTTTGAAGGTATACATAACACTGTGTGGCAGTGCAACGCAAGTGAATATATGGGGAGGCAAGTTCTCTTAAAATACATTCATATGCATAAATAACATCACGTTGTAAAAAGATTCATGTTCCCTCTCCCCAGTTTTAAATAGATAGATTGCCCATCACCAGTTTATTCAGGAATGAGCAGCATCTCATTGTGTGAACTTTAACACTTTGAGCACATTTCTCCAATAACTTGATGCAATTTATTTTAGCTGGAAATTGGAAGGCGGCTCAGAAAGAGAAGCCTGACGAGATTGGAATATTATTGTGGTTGTTTATTGCAGCTAGCAATAGCATACATGCATACACAAAGCTTCGTATACTTTTTCAGTATAAACGGCATACACTTTGTATCAAGAAAGCATCATATCTTTGCCTTCCCTTAGAAAATGTGATTTGGTGACTACCGCGGCAGAGTTCTTTAAAAATATGTATGCATAATACTTTATTTGTAATATAAGATTGAAATTCTATATACCTAAAAAATAA
>JAHZNG010003118.1:0-11738 GCA_027744375.1 Orchesellides sinensis
TACTCAAGTCATTCAGTAAGGTTCATAAAATGACATGGATTTTAGATAAAAACACAAATTAGTTTACAATAGAAAAATTCTAAGTTTAAGGGAACATTGAACTTTTAGCATCATTATAACTGATACAAAATTCTCTACAACAAGAATAAGAAAATTCATATACGACGAAACACTGATGTTGTCGAAAAGTTGAAGCCACATTATTATGCAAACAATACAGTACAATGTCCTGACGAAGGCTGCAGTTGTAAAAGAAAGCGGAGTCGTTAATAAAATGTCATCCCCAATTTATCGTTTATGCTGCTACAAATACAATGCATTGTTTGCTATTGCAATAAGAGAACAATACTTGATATTCAACATAAGCATACAATTTTATGAATTACTGTTTGCTGAATAAAGTCATTATAACCCAGTCGCAGTACGCGTTATGTCCATGCGTAATTTGTGGTTTCACTTGCACATATACGGTAAATTTTTTAATTGTTTTGCTGACTGTAGTGCAGGATAGAAACTTCATACGCAAACATGTAGAAGCCTCATTGAATATTGAATTAAGTCCACTTCACAATTTCAATTAGGTTTTGTAATAAATCAAGATTGTACCTAAGGAAAACTGTTAGTGACGTTTGGAATTGCAACCGAAATCGAATTTGGAAAATGTACTGGAACATTTGTTGTTTTTTATACCTAGTTTACATTGGTAGGGCATTTACAGTCTCTTTCTGTCTCTGTTAGCAAGTACATATGTGCATTTGTCTGCCGAAGAAAATCATTTGCCTAACAATGGACATAAACCAGACATTCGGACAACTGGTTTGTTTCGTGTTTTCATTCATAAGTTTATGGACTGCCATAGGGTGAACAATTAACATATTGTTTTGTGAGATGATTTTTAAACGCCAAAGTTTAGAAAAAGGTTTTCTGTGCATGAACGAACAAATAAGGGTACATACAGGTGAGTGGGATGAAGAGTCAGATAAATTAAATCCACCATAAGTTCTGACACAGTATATTATTCTACCCTCCGTGTTCTGGCAGTTGTAGTCTGCCAGCAACGAAGTATGCGTAAACACCTGCTGAAATTAATACAAGAATAAGGGTTGGAATAATAGTATGAGAAATATATGACAATCGCCAACAGCAGCTTTACCAAATTGTATTAATTAAGTAAGTATGCAAATGCAAAGTAATCAAATAATAGACATGATTAATAGTGTTATAAATGGAACGAAGTCAAATTCTAATATAACACTATCAATAATTATTTCTGGATTGGTTACAAACATGCCATTTAACACACAAATAGAGCTTTCATGCATCAAAATTGTGTTTTGCTTTCACACAACAATATTATGATGCTTTGAAAGACTAAAAGCAAGACATCTGTCGACTTGGACCACAAAAACAGTGAAATCCCATCTGATAACTTTCTTCCACTGAGAGTTTATATAAAATGCTAAGGAGTAAGTTTATAGAAGTTGCTTGTTTGAGTTTCGGCTTGAAACAGTTTAAGCTGGTACAGATTCAAACGTGCATACCTACTTTCTCTTTAGCTTCTGTGAAAGCCATACCCTGCTAAATGCATGGCCACGGGTATTTGAGGATTGTACATCGCTTTTGAAGTAGCAGAATAAATCTACTGTTCTGTTTACGACATACATTTTACTACTGCATAATTTTATTTACCACGTCCACATTTGCTTAAATCATGAAATAAGTTTGGTGTGCCGCCATACTGGCTTGCATTCGAGATTGAATTGGAACCACAGCAATTTCATTTCTTGAAGCTCCAACGAAACTCAGGAAAATTCTAAGCGCTTCACCTAAAGACTACCACACACGGAAATGTATGATCGGTCTCGGTTTGAGGTTTTAACTAGTTTTACGCCCTTGCTTTTCCTTTCTCTTCCGCAAGCTTTTACTACCGTGTGCTTCTATTCCACACAGAGAAAGGATGCTTGCTATAATCGCTAAAGCAAGAAAAGAGAGGAAGTTACTGGTGTGGGAGAGCTAGAAGAAAGGAAGATTTTTTGTAATTGTGGGTTGCTTGGACTTTGGAGCAAAGCCGCGACATAGGAGCATATATAGCACACAATGCTACATATTATAATACTAAAGTATTATACAATAACACCATTAATGCCATATTGTTACCAGCAGCATTGATGTTAAAACAAATGTACAAAGCCAGCATGTAATTTTTCAGAGTTGTAGGTGGTATGCTTTCTCTACATCAATGCATACACAACACATATTTGTATGCAGTGTATTACTTATATCCACTGATTTTAACCGAAAACCATTGCAAACTACTAGTTTCTCTTGTGGATTACAGTGCAAGGCCATAGTATTAGATTTGTTGCAAAAAAGAAATTTTGGACCAGAGTCCCTACTCTTAGATTATGTTTGCTTACTGCCGTGGTTTTGTGTATGTTATGTTCACATGTTACAAACATGTAGACTAATACATAAAAGCCTTTAGTATTACGCTTTGGTTAGACGGTTCAATTCATTGCATTGCCAGGCACCATCGCATTACTGTTTGCTATTGCTTTTCACAACATATATTAAACTGACGTTTCAACATATCTTCTTGTTAGTCTATGCTTTCTCTCCTTTCACTCAACTTGCGCTCTCAACTTCTTCCAGAGTCTTTGCCTATTGCCGACTGCTGACTTTGTTTAGCTGATTATTTTTCTCTCTCAATGCGTACACTCAAGGGGAAAAATTGACGAGAGGTACACAGGAAACAAATCGGGTTTCGCAGATACGAAGACGTCAAAGCAAGATACGTAAATATAGGTGCTTAACACCCGCCAGTTTTCTTTTAAGTTTTAGGTCCCATCAAATAACTCAAAACATTAAGCTTAAACGGTGTGATCTTGGGTTACCTTTTTGGGAAGAGGATACGAAATCTAATTACTTTAATTTAACAGATGATACCCCATTTCCAACACTGGGCCAATACAGCAAATCATTTAACTGAATGGGTATCGTATCTCTGTTTCAAAATAGATATAATTAAGATGCTTACCTGAATTTCATTCACTTCCTGTGAGATTTAAATTACACTGTCGCTTACGAAGTTTTCCGGTGGGATTGTTACATTTTGAACCTTTAAATGCAAGTCAGCGCCAAAATCATGTGAATATCTTGCATATACCACTTGTTTTGAATTTCAAGACGTCTAAAGGTACGTTAAGTTCTATAATTATTTCAATGCTTATAACTTTTAATCCAAAGAAAAGTTTGCAATTCATTTATACATTTAGTATGTCTATTCCTTCGAGTAATTTTACCCTCCCCTTAAAGTGATATAATCCTTTGAATTGTCATAATATACAGAATTATTGTTAATGTGCATTACAGTTTTATATTATGTCTGTGCATAACGGTAGAATGAGACATGTTGTTAGTTCACCCAAACAAGTTTCAAGTGATTCTTCACTTAAATTACTCATCTTTTTATCTAATGCAAGATTATATAATGCATTTATGTAGGTATGTCTTAAATCTAATCAGCTTTCTTAATGGTGAAAGCAACTAGTATAAAGTCTTCTTCACCGCCTCATAAAAAAGGAAATTTTATTACTGCTTTTCTGTATTTGAAATGCTTTAAATTTTAACCTTTAGTGTGTTGGCGTTTCCCTATCGGAATTTAAAAATACGCATAAAGTTAGGTAGGTATAAACTTTTAACATAAACCATAAAAACTATATTACCGGAATGAAATGTCACATAATAACAACTTGGCATGTAGAAAAGTCATTAAATTGAAATGAGTGAGTGCTATAAACAAAACTCCCACGTTGTTGTTTTTATGTTTTGTAGCCTGTTATCTTTCTTATAGTTGAATTTTTGTTGTAAACGAAAATACACAAAACAAATTTTGCTGTTATAGGATAAAAAGGGTTTTTACACATGAATGGAAGCAAGCAACGTTCAAATACTTAGGTAAAAAGCAATTTACATTTAAAACAAAGACTAATACTAATACTTTATCAGCAATTTTAAAAGAAAAATGGTTTTCTTGTTAACAACTACTGTTAAGAGAGGAAAAATCAATTTCCTTTAAACTTCTTCATATTCCTTAAACATTTTGGAGCGTGTGAAACGAACCAAAAGAAAACGGCTCATGATGTATTTTATGAAATTGCGTGCAACCAATACTAAGGCTAATAGATGCTATTCTACATTATATCGTAAAAATACCCTGAAAAATAGAGATGCTAGAAGCGAAGAATAATTTACGGAAAACGGTATCATTTTCGAGAGCCCTGGAATGCCATCAAATCAGTCATGCAAAAAAAACAATAATACATTTCGTTGTCAATAAACTTCTTGTTATAAGTAGACAGACAAGAAAGCACCCTGAGCAAAGATTTTTAGAAGAAAAATACCCAGCTAACTGCAACTGCTAAAAATGATTGATGTTGAATTAGTAGCCAAATATCACATACTCATTCAGTAATAAAATGCGGGGAAAGTGCAAAACTTTATAATGGTTGGTATAAATATGAATTCACAGAGTATGAACATTATAAATACAATATAGCCAGTCTTGCACATTCAATACCACCATCATTCAAATTTTGCATTACCGAAAAGAAAGGACGAGCTTATTCAGGTTGAAGCACAAACAAGTCATAATTAAGGGATAGAATGCAAAAGGTTTTGTTTACATGTAAGTTATTACAACGAGCTTTCTCTGCTTTGCCGAGTTTAATAACTTTTATGGCAAGCTACATCATCTTCTTGAATACATCAAGATTTGGCTTGCTCCATTTTACCAGACTCATACATCACGTTCGCTCTTTCTCCTTTTCTGTAAAAATGTTTGCTCACTGTTGTTTCTGTCTTTGTCAGAAATAGTAAGGAAAAAGTAGGATCTTTTTTACTTCTTAATCTATGTTATGTACACAGTGAAATCAAAACTCATTTCTTCATTCTTCCTTCCTACACACACACATGAGTACATGCCTGGTGGTGTACTAAAGAGCAAACGTTGTTTTGTTGTAAATCATGTTTCTCAGCTATTTTTACAACCAGTAAAAAACAGGAGGCAATAACCACAATAAAAAACAAGAGGATAAGGCTGAGAAATGCTGCCACAGGATAAGGAAAGGCACGACGGAGTGAATTGTTTAATACGTGCTTTGCAACAGTCTAGGAGAAAATGGAATTTGAATGAGGAAAGGTACATAAATGGAAAAGGAAGAAGATGCATGTATTGAAGCGGTGAAAGCGAAGAAGCTAATGAAAAGAACGCAGCATTATCATCCTTTAAAAAATTGCATTAATATATATGTAGCTGTTCCCCGCTTTAACTCTTTAGCTTGTGCAGTCTTTGAGCTGCGGTTATAATGATGAGTATGTGAAACCCTAAAACATTTTTTTATTTCGTTTGCTGCTGCTTAATGAAAGTATCGTCTTCAGATACATAGTTTATCATTTTCAAAGTTGGTGGTGACTCAGTTTAGTGAAGCTTCGTCTGGCTAGTTGAAGAAATTTAAATCCTTTAAATCTGGCTTTCCTTTATCTTAGTCGTGGAATTTATATTGAATCCTTTTAGAGATTTTTTGCTGGCTTTTGTTGTGTTAGCTTGTCAATGGAGAATAAAGCAAGTATGCTGACGAAGACGTGATAAGAGATTGTCTAACAGAGAAAGGGAAGAAAATTAGTCTAAAATCTTAAATATTTTGGCAAACATGTTCCTGTGCACTCTGGAAATCTATGTGGGAAAAATAAGTAGGGTTTTAAAAGCATTTCTGAGAAGTTATCCACTTAACTTTTGTACATGCCGTTAACTCATGTACACATGCATACTTACGTGAATAAATTACATAATACATGTTGTTGTTTGATGGCTTATGTATTTTCTTTCCTACAAACTTTACTTAAGAAATCTGAAGATAACCTCGCACTTCGCACAAGAAAAACGTTAAAAGTAGCCTTCTTTTAAAGCAGACGCAATCGGTGCCTTCATTAACTGCAACTTTTGAAGCGGAGCTTCTTATTTTTTTGTTGGACTTGTGAAATTTTTGTAGCATACTTTCTTCAGCTTATTTTTAAGACTTTTGGTAATGAAATACCCAGTTCTGCCCACACTTTTTATTTTATTGGTCGAGGAGTACCAAAGCATGTGTAGCTTATGGTGGTAAATAAATAATATTGTTTAAAATTATTTTGTCCATTCTACGTGTCATCTTGTGTACTTCAGTTATAATTAGTATAATATTCTATTACGTTTTAAAAGAAACGACTCCTTAGATCCTTCAGAAACAACTCATTATAATGATTTTTCTGAATTTCTTCCTGGAATAAGTTTTTATTTCGTTTTGCACGAGACGGTAAATTTGTATATGTGTTATAGGCGGATGAAAAGTACCAATACATATTTAAAAGAAGGCAGTGACCAACAAGTAATTTATAAAAATGTAGGCATGTAGGAAAAATGAATGCATTTCAATAAATGTAGCATTTCCGCTAGATATTCAATTTCTCGTTTGTTTCATGTAGGGTTTTTCTTTTGAAATGTAAACCAATCTTGTCAAAAGTTTGTATTTTATTGTTTGTAAAATTTTACTGACTTTCCATGCATTAAATTGCATAATAAGGTAAACGGAAGACTTTGGTACGGTATTAGTGGTATATGTCACAACGGTAATTTTAATTTATGTAAAGGTAGCATACGTACCGTTAATGCGTACCGTTACTTATGGAATGGAATTTAAAAGTAGCGAAAGTCTACACCTATCTGAAATTATAATATTTAAGGAAACCTGACCAGTTTTGTTCAACTCAATGTTCTTGCTCCACCTTGTAATTATGTATGTTCACAAATTATGTTTATGTAATAGGTCGCGAGTATCCTGTTTTACTTATTATGACGAAACAACAGAAGAGAGAAAGGGCTACTTCTTTACTTTTAGCAGCATTAAATGATTCATACTCACCCCACATATGTATGTTTAGTTTAATTATGCAGATCAAATGACCTCACGGCAATAGCATAAATTTAGCTTCTTAATGGCATACTGAGTTCGCATTTCATAAGCGCACATTATATTGTCATACATGAAGTAGTAAACTACAATGGCATGTGAAACTTTCCTAGACTTGATGACCATGTGGCAAAACGTTATATAAAACTTACAAACCGTTACAAACATTACTGGATAATGCTAGTTTCATAAACCGACTCTTGCCTGCAGAAAATGTTCTACGAACTTTTTCCTCAAATAGTTACTCTTAGTAAGCCATTATTCGCTGTAAGCTTAAGCTTAACTTTATTTGTAGTGTCTAAAAATCAGACAGTTCCGGTTATTGTTTGCATTAGAGAAGAAAGAAAACTATTGATTGGTCATATATTAATAAGTACATGCACATACATACATACGCTTGAAGGCAAATGCTTTTGCTTGAGAAATCAGAACGTGTAATTTGATACGTGACACAGTGTTTAATAGACACTTAGAAATATTTGTCCGTAAGTCCCGTAAGCTCCGTATGCGTAACCATGGTGCAAAAACGAACCATATATTTTCTTACGGCTACGGGAGTTACGGCAACGTTACGTAAAATGTTCTTAGTGTCCGACGAGGATGAAGGGATAGTGGATACAATGGTATATATGCAATGCATTTAAATAAATGTTTGTTAACTTGCAGACCATAAAAGCAGGTCTAGCTCATTCTTGGCTGAATCAGCAAGGGCAATGATTAAAGTTAGTTCTGCGGACATACATTAATGACTGTTGAACAGATTAAACATATAGAAACATGCATATTATGCTAAAAATTTAAGTTATTCATTAATGTATTTAGATAATGCATTTATGTATAATACATTATGTTAAGCTGTCCTCATAGATTAGATTTACATTATGACTGGTCAGAGCCAAATATTGTGTTTGAACAATGTAAAGAATCAACTCTCCAAACTTTATTCGATATGACCATCCATTGATCAGTGGTATGGATGCAATACGACGATTTCATCATTATAATTTAATAATCTTATGGATCAGATTTCTTGCTGAAAGTTTATCTTCGTTTTCCACTTTCTCCATTCTCTAACAAAGCTTAAGTTACAAAGTTGCTAAAATTAGAATACACAAAGAGTATCGACAAAACTGATTCGTAGCAGATGTAACACAAGACAAGGTTTATTTGCAGACATTACATATTCGCAAAAGTTTTAACAATATATATGCGTATTTAATATGAACCATTATTGCTATATGCACGAAGCGGAATAAATCTTTACTGTGGTTCCCACCAAGAAAATACATTAGTTTAAACAAGACGGTGGAAAATTTCAAGGAAGAGGAACTAATATGTTGGCAAAATCAGTCCATACTGCGTAGATAAATAATTAAGCAGTCATTTTCCAGTTTTAGTGGAAAGCTTTTATTGGTAATACGTGAGATGTATAGCACCCAATGAATACTCGACGATACATTGTAGGACAAAACCGCGATTTCAGCACCTTTTTCCTGGCAGTGTAGTACTAAGAATAATTAATTAATGGCGATGGATGTTTTACGTGCTTGAAAGGTCCCCTAATGGACGGTGCTTATAGGTTTTGCTTACTCGGTGATCAATTTGAGAATTCCGTACACTTTCACTTTTGTCACTTTCCGTGTACGGCAACACTTGCAGTAGAGATAAAGTTGTATTATAGGTATACATTTAGAGTTGGAACCGACAGGTATATGCATAACGTAGTAATTTCCGTCCTCCAGTTCATGTTTGTCCTTTCTCTCTCAGGAATTGGACAAAATATTTTGTGACAGATGTTAGATGCTTGCTCAGGAACAAACACACGATGAATACGACCTGCCTACTTTTACATAGCAACAAATGCCTTTCAAAGGATGCAGCAGGACTTCCTGTTCTTATTCTGACATTATACTGACATCATTCATAGGGTATACTGTAGTTGACCTGAGATATATGTAAACTACTTACGTATACATCCACGAAAAGTTAAAAGGAAATAGTTGTCTTTCCTCTGTATTGATACGGCTACTACTTTGTACTATAAGTCACTAAAGTCACTAACGTGTGACCACGCTTTCCCATTTTCTTTATTAAATATTAAAGCATTTTGTCGAAAGTCTCCATATCTTTCTCTTTTGCATCCTGTCTGCATTCTGTATAATTTGACTACTTAATATGTATGCTTTCACCTGACGTATATAAATAAATTCAAAACGAGACCAAAATTAAAAGCTGAGTCCTGTAGTTGGTTTTGTAAATGGGTTTTTGAATCTTTAGTTCGTTTTGCATTCGGTATGAAGTAGAACGGCAGTAAAGCTGGTTGAAGTTAGAATTACCATTGATCGATACATGAAAGGCATGCTTTTGTTTCCAAATTTTCTACCAGTAGCCTAAAAATTTATCCTTTTATCTTACAGCAATCCCTGTTTTGGCCCTGTATGTAGTGCGGCGCATATAAATGCTCTTCCTTTAAGCCTGCATCGCATTAACGTTTGGTCTAACCAATATGTTGCTTACAAGCCAAAATTGGCTCTTTCTTTTTGGAAATACACAGAGTAAAACTTGCGTTGATGTTGTTGAAGAATCGGATACACCTTCACAGAAAAAAATGCAAGGTACTTTTCTTTTCTGCAAACAGAAGTAAAGATCTGTAGATCCTTGTAAGGACGTGCGTTGCTTGTATCTTTGTTCATTTGTTTGAAACAACAAAACAAGGAATCTTGGTAATATATTGGAATAGGTCATTTCAAGTTATCGCTTTCTTTTTTTCAACTTTTACTACAGTTGATACAACATCCGTCCTATATAGATTGAGGTAAATAGACTGCAGAATGTCAATTGAGCATCAAACTTCAAATTCGAATCTAAAATTCTAACAAAACAAAATGAACATAAAAGTATCGGTTCTTTTTCTTGTAAGCAAATTTTAAAGTGTCAATATCAAATTTAGCACATACACTAAACGCATAGCCAAGTTCTCGAAGCCGATTTATAACAAGCACAAATCGCATGCCAAATTGGTTTATACATCTTAAAACTTGTTACTTGTAAATATATGTCTCAGTCAATCTGTTTGAATCGCAATGCAACAAAGGCTGTATGGTATGCTTTCACTTCATATTTTCACATAACCAGTGTCGTTTCTGCAGTCAAGATTTCAGAGTTTAAATGCAGTCAATTGGCTATAAAACCCCCAATTAAATAGGACTGGTTTTCTGCGTGATAACTTGGAGACAAGAACTCTAGGTTAATATGTATGTACAAGTATGTATGGATTCGTTTCGATGTGTGTTCAGCAAAAGTGAAACTGATTCTCATCTAACTGCCATATTGTTCCAAAATATTTCGATGACTATGAGTCTACGAGTCGGATTTTAATCGTTTGTAATAAGTTTCTGTAATGTCGTTCTCAATACAGTCTCAAAACTTATCTTACATAGCTGTAAAGAGAGTCGCCTTAAATTGCTCCGAGAAAATGCAATCGTTTTTGGCACATGTACTACTACTGCAGTCTACAAGTATTCTTGTGTATTAACAAGCCTTTATACGTACATTACATATTTTGGGTATTAAACCACTTGTGGTTTTATCGGGATACATGTATTCTTTTGAAATATAAAATTCAAGAGGGAGTTTTTGTGATATCTTGTTTTACAAACATACTAGGCTTTGTGTATGTATGTATGTGTTTCAATAGGCTGTACATTGCTTCTAGTCATTTTTTATTTAACTGTCTCATTTACCATTTTAAGGATTAACGACCAAGTTAATGAGAACAGGAATCTGATAGAAAGTCGTACTGTAAAGAGAGTCGCCTTAAATTGCTCCGAGGAAATGCAATCGTTTTTGGCACATGTACTACTACTGCAGTCTACAAGTATTCTTGTGTATTAACACGCCTTTATGCATACATACATATTTTGGGTATTAAACCACTTGTGGTTTTATCGGGATACATGTATTCTTTTGAAATATAAAATTCACGAGGCAGTTTTTGTGATATCTTGTTTTACAAACATACTAGGCTTTTTGTATGTATGTGTTTCAATAGGCTGTGCATTGCTTCTAGTCATTTTTTATTTAACTGTCTCATTTACCATTTTAAGGATTAACGACCAAGTTAATGAGAACAGGAATCTGATAGAAAGTCGTAATGGGCTGTAAAACTTAATGATTATTTCCTCCATTGTAACATAAGAAAGACTGCAGCGCAATAAATTTTAAAGTTATCACAGAAGGCGACCGTTTCAATAAAAGTGGAGAAAAAATGAGTAAATTTTTAGTTCCAATCTCCACTTTCCTCATCGCCGCAACTGCGATACTTTTCCGCATGAAAATAAACGTGCTAAAAGTCTTATATATGTATATAACCATTTATAACCTTCTAAAAACCTGAAAATTCATTAAAAACTGCAAAAACGCAGTCCTCTACTCGCTCAAAACTATGCATAATAAATGAAGTTTAAAAAAACTTAAGATGTGTTTCTAAACGTGTGGGTATTATTTTATTTTAAAGTAAAGGATTAGTTGAAATCAAAGTAGCATTACATTGCCTAAAAATCGTTTAGGTGGTTCAAAGGCCAATTTCAAAGTAGTCAGTATTACCCCACAATCCCTTCACTCAATCACGTCAATACAATTGATCGTTTTAAAAGTTCTCTTCTTTTCAACGATTTTGATAGCATAAGGAGACCATTTGTCAAAGTTGTGTTACCTGTCGAAAACAAAACT
>JAHZNG010003119.1:0-11363 GCA_027744375.1 Orchesellides sinensis
AACATTTAAATACATTTTTCTGTGAACAAGTTAAGTCATAAGAGTCCACCTATAAAATTATTTATGTATGTAAGCGAATAACAAATGCCCTATTTATACACGGTGCTCTACTACATAACGATATAAAAAATACCAGCATCATCATCAACTTTTCCCTTACTTTTACCAGCTTGACGCTACATAATGCCTACTACATGTATATTATACAACATGCTTTTTATATGGGAGAAAGTACATAAAATGCTTGCCACTTTGCTTTCACTCGTGGTAATTCCCTTCTATTTTCCTTCGTGCATATATAAATGTATATATACAAGCATGCTTTTTTAGACGTACAACAATTTTTTTTCTTTTCTTCCTTTAACATTTATGTGCACAAGCATTTTACACAGCTGCTTCTGCTCCAGCCACTCCTCTCATCTGTATGATTTTATAAAACACTCGGCTACGTACCTATATATCCACAATGCATTCTTCCACAGCCAAAAAAATGTCTAGAATATATAAAGAACTTGGCTCTTGGCTCTCTATCTCTAGACACTTCACACAAATATATATATACATTATATAACATACACCTACACATATATGAATGGGCAGAGAGAGTATTATTATTAATTTATACGTACTTTAGCTACTCACACAGTATATATATGTAAATATGTATTTATCCATAAGAAATCTTGGAAACAACAAAAAATATCTTTCATTAGGCAAATTATAATGGCATAAGGTTAGCCTCACTCCTTCCTCGCTCTCATGTTGGCTGTCTGTAAAAAAAGGGTAAAGAGCGCAGAGGACTTGAGGCCTCAATTATTATGATTATCTTTTGAACTGGAATAGCTAGGTATATAAATACTAGTGTTCATCTGAGACGCTCAAAAAAACCTGTGTGTATTCCCCAACAATCTTTTATACCATGTTTTGAAAGAAAGTCAAATGTAAAAGAAAGCTAGATACGCTGCTTGTTACAATGACTCATTCATTCCTTGACTGCATGTTATAGTTATAAAGTAAGAAAACAACTTGACATGTATTTCCTCCTATGTGTATATCTACACACAGTCCCTGTATAATGAATATAGTGTGCATTTACGAATACCTATATACATAGTACACACACTAACATACCTACAAAACACTCGTGTACAAATATAGCAAGTGAAAAAATCAATATCGTCCTTTTATTCTGCGGTGGAGAAAGGATTCAGCCAGCTTAACTTTGTGGCATCTATAAAAAAACTAGTGACTGGTTTTTTACAAGGTGCATAATATAGTATAAAGCAACGTGCAAGTTTTTATTTTTGTACATAACGAGTCTTGTGACAAACCGGGACGGTTACCAATTTCTTCCTCTTCCTCTTTCACTCTCTCTCTCTCTCGCTTTCTTTTTCCTTTTCACACTACTTTCTCTACATACCAGCAAACCATGATGGGGTATACTGTCATGTACAAAAAAACTGTGTGTGTGTGTGTGTGTGTGACTGACTGCTGTGGTATCAGCTGTGAGAAGTAGCATATTAACAACATGGCATAGACTTTCTCTTGTATTTCTTTTCTGAATACAAGTTTACTTACACTTTTTTCTCTCTACTTTATTTTCCCCTTTCTCCTTCCCGAAAAACTTTCATTTTTCTATATAAAAATGGGATATATACAGCTTGGGTAAATACACACAGATTTACTCCAAACAACGCTACTTTCTTTTCTTGTCAGTTGGTGGTGAAAGGCTTAATAATACGCTTGCATGGCTTGTGTGATGATGATAACAAAACTGGAGATGATGAAAATAAGAAAAAAAGGAGAAAAAATTGATGTAATAATAATTTCTTGTACATAAGAAGAAGTGGATTGTACGTTGTGAAATTCGGTGTGTGTGTGTACGTTACACTCACAAAGAAAGCAAGAGAAAATACTTCTTTAGAATGAATGAAAGTATTACATTTTCCTATTCATCATATTATCATCAATGAATCTTGGCATCTTGAGAATAAACATGCATATTATGGGCAATGGGAGCTGGGTATGCATAAGAGGTGCTTACAAACATGAGCTACCGTTTACTTTTCCTTTTATGCTTGTTTGCATTATGGGATTGATATTACATATGTATTACGTGACAAAATAAACGGATTTGCGATAAAGACTCGGATTTTTTTTCTAGCTCTCGCATTTTCCTTCAAACATGTAGTAATAATATATAGGAAAATGCTCTCGAGAATATGTATGATTCTTCCTCCATCAATTTCCTCTTCTCCAATTTCCCCCTTTTCACTTGTACATCCTCCTAAAATGTATGTATATGTTATATGGAGTCCTTTGTCATTCACGCAGACAAAGATGAGTTGATGCAATTGTTTACAAACACTTGCTCTAAGCCATGCTTCATGTTTTCCCTTGTGTGTGAGAGAGAGAGTAAAACCTGTGTGTGTAATGTTTTTGTGTAGGTGCATGTATGTACTTAGTACATTTATTGATGGCATAGTAAATGAAAATGCTTTCTTTTTATTTGTATTCCCATTGTCCTCGGATTTGTACATGTGTGATTGAAAGAATAATGATGAGAACTGTCATTATAAAAATATTGACAGCGTGGTGAGGTTGAAGTTGGTGTAAACATAGTATGTTGTTTGCAATGTAAAAATAGAAAGTATATTCAAGAAAGACTCACGTGGTTCTCAAGTTTAGCGAACTGAAGATGAGAGGACGTCTTCCGGTGAAAACTATGCAAAACTTGGTTTGGTTTTGTGAATGAACTGAACCCTTGGCCTTGGGATCCTTTTGGTGTAATGGAATACAGTTAACGATTTCAATTACACTTTGAAGATTCTCACTCACAGTTGCAAAACTTGATGACTTATTTGTTTGAAGAACTTGTTTCTTTATAGTGTAAAAACTTTTGAGCAAAGATATCAGATTTTTGTCAGGCAGAAGACAATGAGACGGGATGTACTTGAGAATTTCAGGGAACTCTTGCAGTTTCTTTTATTGATCAAGGATACAACGTTTCGCGACACTTTCTCAGAAATCAAACTTTTTTTCTGTATGGTAATCTGACAAACTTGAAACAATTTATGGATAAGTGGAGTGGTGACGAGTTGGGTGATTACAACAAAGAAAAGTGACAATCACGTTATGATAAGCACACGTTACAAAGAAGTGTGGATAAGGTGACAGACGTAGCTGGCTAGATTGTCGAATTAAAGACTGAATCTTTCTGTAGATTTTGATATCGTATTGAATTTCACACCAAAGAGTAAACCGGGATAGAGAGAGGAACAAAGGTTAGAGAGAGAAGGGGGCGTTTAAACAGGAGGAGGAATTTTTACGGAGCAAAAAAATGAACGTTTTCGCTTCAACCTTTTTACAATCCGTTTTTTGTTTTAAACAGAAAGCAGATATATTTGATTATGATTTGGGAAAGTCCTCTAGCCAGTATTTGTCAGGACTGAACCAGAGTAATAGGTGAAGAAAGGAGGGACCGAAGAAGAATTTCAATTACTATTGTAGTATAAATTTCCAACTTTTTATCGTATCTTTTCCTTTACATCCAATATCTATGGATATACACGGTGATTATGTGATAATCAAAGTGTTTTTTAAATTCCTGTTGATGTCAATGCAGTAAGTTGGTTTCAGATGCTCGTGTGTACTTTGCACGAAAAAAATTTGCACGGGAGAAAACTAGGAGCGAGAATTAAAGAGCTGATGATTTCACCAACACAGCCACATACGTACTAAACAGTAATAACGGTAATACGTTGGGAGAGGTATGCGAAAATAGCGGAACCATGCTGTAACATGAGAGCACACTAAAAAATAAAAAAATATTTCAGTGAACCAAGAGAAACTACTACTCTACTACTATTACTACTACAACTACTCAATACTACAACAAACCACACAAGCGATATTATATCCATAATATATATATATATGAATGTTTATACGCCTAACATGCACAAACACACCCTATTTCATCTTAATCTCTTTTGCCAATATCTGCAGTGAGATTTTTGGGATATGAAGGAGCAGTACACCAAAATAATACATACAAGCTAAAGCAGAAAGCTCTCCTTTGGATAGTCTGTATAAGAGAAAGTGTGTGTGTGAGTCTTTCTATGCGTGTTTATAAAGGGACAGAGGCAAGTTGAGTATTCAGCAGTCAGTTGGTAGGTAGCATACCAAAAGCATGCACAAGAAACAAGAGGTTTTCACAATATTTCACACAAAAGGCCTGTTTTCACATATATAGAAGAAAGCGTGTTTTCCCATATGCAGCAACATACATATAGAAAAAATTTGTAAGGGTGAAAGGAAACCTTTTTCATGTGTGTAGCATGCTTTACTCCTCCATACTTTGTACACACCATGTTTTATTATTGCTACTCCTCTGCTCCCAGTTTTCACTGCATGGAAAGAACATAAACAAAAAAAAGGCTTTCACTGTTTACACATGGCTGTACTACTACAAACTACTACTACACCGCTATTATAATGTAAAACGGGGAAAACACATAGAAAGGGCTAGGGCGCAAGGCAGGTACAGGGTGTATGTACGGGTATGTTGAACAGCATTGGAGGATATCTACTGCATAGCAGAAGTTCATCAGTACACATGGATAGAGTGGGATTGCCGTATCTTATCAATGCTATGGGAGAAAGTTATGTGTGTATTTTGGACCCATGATGATTGTGATGCTTGTGCTTGGAATTCTTGGCCTTTTACTCTTTTCACCGCCTTCTCCTAAAGCTGAGAGAGTTGGGTTTTTGGTGTCTCGTTTCTCTTCTGTCACCTCGTACACAATGTTTTTCCATTTTACTGTGTGTGTATCATGTTATATTGTAAGATGCCTGGTTATATACAAATATATACTTTGTGTGTATTGTGATAACTGTAAAAATAATATGTATTGTATGTATACATGCTTTTACTTCCAAGAAAGAGAGTGTGTATAGGTATGCAACCAATTTGAACGTTATACTTATTGCATAACATGGGATGGTTACGTGTGAGACTTGTGAGACTAAACTTTCATACACGACTTGTGTTTCTTTGCTTTCTACTGCAGCACACAAGATTCTAGATTGGAGTGTTATTTTATGCTGTGTGATCTCAAAGAATGGGGGAAAGCATGGATGGAGTCATTTATAAAAGTATGTACGGCTTTACAAAGTACTTTTAGTTTTTTAAAAATATTTTTGTAAAGTATGAGTATTGTTTTGATGGTGTGTATCATTATTGCATAGAAATGTTATGATGGTAGCTTTGTAGTTTGATGTTTTGAAGAAAATAAAGAGAAATTGTTTACCAGTCGTTTTCTGGCGTATCAAGGAATAGTTTTTGTATTTCTTTGTCGTGCAATACTTCTTTAAATGGAGAGGTGCACAAGTGGGAAACGTTTGTAGATTGTGTGGTATGTGGAACAACTGAATTTTCGTTTTTGGCAGCAAGTAATATGAGAACAAACAGAGTAGGCATGTACATAATATAGTAGTTATAGTAAATGGCATAGCCAAGAAGAGAAAACTAACGTTCTAAGATTGAAGTAAAAATGGGAACAGTATTAATGTTTGGAACAAGCGGCGAGAGCGAGACAGCAGCACCCAAAAAAAGAAGTCATGGCAGGCATGGCATAATGGATTTGACTACGATAGAAGACCTTACTTTCTCTCTGCAATAAGTTGGTATGTGTATATAGTAGCTCAACTTGTGCTGCTGGTACTTAGGGATGCATGTGATGGTACTCTGGCAGAAGAGGAGCGCAACGTATAAGAATGAATGCAGAATCATGAAAAACTTGAGAAGACACATGGACAGGAACTTTGTGCTGGTATAATGGAGCTCTAGCACATAATCCTTCTTGGGGTATAAAGAATACAAAGTAAGAGAGAGAAAGTTTACTACTTACTGTGCCTACTAGTACATATATGTGCTCCTTCAACAAAGTACTACGGGTTTTTTAGCTTTATATGATGGCATGCTATATTTATAGCATTTATGCAGTAGTATCACCCTCTACGTTTTTTACTTGGGCTGGGTGGTTAGGATATAATATGGGATGCTGCTTTTCTCGCTAATACCATTTCTAAAAAAAAATGTGCTGCATATAATACTACTACTTACTTGGCCGCTTTTCATGCTTACACGTTTCACAATAACCCAAACTTATTTTCATCTTTGGAATATATATATATAATTTTTTCGCTTTCTCTCTGCTTTCACTCCTGCAACTGGGACAGAAAGAGGAGTGAATGCATGCATGTTCACTCTGCCACACACAACACAGCTGATGTGGGGCTCTCATTGTGTTTTTACTGGGTACGCGTACTGTAGTAAAAACTCTTGATGATGATGAAGGAAGAAAATGATGAGAAGGAAAGAAACAAGAAAAGAAAATTCTTTCTATGTTGGCCTCCTGCTCTTTTATTCCTCCCTGCCTCTCTCTTAAATTTCCCGTATTCTTGCATTACACTTTTATACACTATCGCCAACTTGTGTGTAGTGCAGAGCATCCAAAACGATGTATGTATCGATTATCCTATTCTCTCGTTCCGTCGTATAAATAAGTATATGTATGCATTTATATATATATAGTTTACATCCGTGGCATTTAGTTAGTCGTTTTTCACTTTTCCTGTGACTCCTGCTGGCTAAAACTACACGGTATCCCTTTTATACACTATGATTTTGTTTGAGAGAGTGTGTACCTATTTCTTAAAGGTCTAGTTTTTATTATTGCCATGGCTGCGGCTCTCCGACCGTTGCAACAAAACTATGAATTCATTCTTGGGCCAGTCGCTTTCTCTTGCTGCATTTTGTTGGGCTCTGCCGTCTTTTTGTCCAGGCTTTACACTATACCTATATATTATATCTCTTTATGCTAATGCCAAACTACAAAGTTCAACCGATCGGTAAAATCGTATATAGCATCTTTCTCTTGCATGCTGAAATTCGCTAGGATTTTCCCACTAAGAACTATGCGAGCATTAGTGAATGCAAAAATGGAATACATATGTGGGTAACGCTCCCTCGTTGCACGTTTTAGGTTATATTGTACGCATACTAATTCTGTAATTATCCTTTAGTTAATACGTTCTTCGGGTGCACCTTCAAATACAATTTTCGCATTCTAATTAAGGGTTTTTCCTCTGTTGGTATTCATGGACAGCTACAAAGTTTATCCTAACCTACCATCAAAGGACTTTAACCTATTTGGAAAAATTGATACAATTACGAGCTTTTCACATAAAAAGCATAGCATTATTATAAGTATTGGGGAAAAGCAGCATTTACGTAAGACTTTTATATGATTTCTATATTAACCTTGCTATCATATGCGACAGACTAAAAATGTGGTTAGTCCTTGACATTTTGAGTGGATGCACTCAACCTTAACTTGTATTAAAATAATTGTAACCGCGTCGCTCAGAATTTAACCCAAAGTAAAATTTCCTGCTAAACATGTTCAGCGGCACTTGATACTGCATCAAATTGTTGTTTGTCAATGCTTCATTTCCATCTTTTGAGTTCCTCTCGCGATAACGCTTGAAAGATTAGCTTTCCGCAACACAAAAAGGTGAACAGTAGAACTGTCTGAAACAGGAACTGAGCAACATTACAAAAAAAAGTTTGCCATAAAATATATACTTATGCACAAACAACATTTCAACAAAGTATCTCGAGATATAGAATGTCTACAGAGATCAGGTTACTTCCAACTTCAAACATTTTCATGAAAGTTAAAATATCTTTGTGTCTACCCATAATAGTATATATTATGTACCTACGTAAGGTTAATTCTTGTAAAAGCACTTTACGCAATAGTATGGATAAAGGTTTCTACAGTGAGCATGCAAAAAACGGGAAATTTTCAAACCCTCGAGGTATTATCAGTTTACCCGTGTCGATTCATGGGTTTTCTCTCTCGGAGAAAGAAAAATCATGCTTCCCTCACGTTATTCTTTTCTCCTCCGGTTTGTACATTTATATTTTTTCTTTTTCTTCGAAAACTATATAGAAACACGTATGCATTAATATAGTGGGGGTATGAGGAAAAAAGAGAGTCACAAAGTATGAAGTTCCGGCAAGTTTATTTTTTAAAGTTCAGCTACGGCTACGCGCTTTCCCTCCTGAATCCTGCTTTTAACGATGAGCTATTTTCCAAGTATCTAGATATAGTTTCATACACAAGATTTCATACATGGTCGTATAAGACAGCGTTTACATTCATATTATGCTATTCAACTCCAAGTTATGACCGCGATTTTAAAGTTGATGTGTATCAACGCTTCGTGCTGACTTTCCTGGAATGCCCCTTGGCCATCGTATTTTATCGTTCTCACGTTCCGGCTCGATGAAATTCCGGTTTTCATGTATGATTACTAAAAATTCACTGCAGCACATATATAATACGTACATTTGTGTATACGTAGGTACCTTATATATAGTTTTTATGTCCGTGCACCTTTTAACGTTCACAGTGGAAACTCCCTTATGGTTACTGTTTAATTTTCAGCGGCACTTGGTAAGGCCGGAGTTTGTGGTGCTGTGAATATATAAAATGTTCGAATTGGGCAGCAAGTGCGGTTTGATCAAAAATCAAAATAGCATCCGTACCCAATTACAACGTATAGAAACCTACGCGTACAGCATAATACCTATCATTGGATTTGGTAAACATTGGATAAGCATTAGCCCTACCGAGACATACATATACTTTAAATAATTTATTTGTTTTGGTCCCAAATCAAGCAATGCTAATGGCTATCGCCCTATTATACAGTTATATTGTAAAAATACATATCACCATTTAGATTAAAACACTCACGATAAATTGTGGGGGAATCTGTATGCATGTATAACATGTCTGCACCAAACTCTTTCAAATGAAAACCCTCCAGGTTGACCTATATGATTTTCAGATACTTTTAGTATTTCTGCTTTTACCAACTTTTACCAGAGTAAGATCATTTGTTTTACATGGTAGGTTTACAGATACAAATTAAAGAAATACAGTCTAGTTTAGGATGCCTTTGAAAGCATCTGGGGGCAGATTAAGAAAATTTGACGTCGCTGGAGAGGACTGAAGTCCTAAGGGGGACTATACAGTCGAAGGAGATCGGAGAGAAAACTATTCAGAACCGAAGTTCAGGTAGTTTATTAAATTAACATTTTTTTAAATAAAGAGAGCCAGAAATAAACGACAAAATATATTTCAAAGATTTTAATCTTTTAATGACACAAGGCAGTTCATTTAGTCTTTGTGCATTGCTACCCTTGAAATTGAAAGAAAGAAAAAACAAATTAAATACAGACGTTTTTGCACAAAACAACTACACAAGAGCAACCATTACTTTGTTGGCGGATGCTTTCATGAAAAAAAATTATTACTGTATCACTTGCTTTCCTTTCCAAATTCACTCTTATAGTTCATAGTTCAACTTTACTTAAGTGTTACATTGATGTCAGTCATCTTACATAACTGTTCTCCCCATCATAACACTATTACAACAATCATTCCATATACCAGTTACATCAATTATGAAAGCCAAAATTGTCATCATTTTACATACATCAATTTATCATCTAAATACAAAGATAATTCTACGATTTCTACACAAGTATTCCGTCACTGTATCAATAAAACTGTCAAACGACAGTATTTCGTCTAATTTTACAATTTTAGCACCAATCATTTCATTCTATACATTTATTGCATTCCATTTAATAGAGTTCTTGTTCTAATTCTTCAGTCCATCTTACTTGGGAATGGATTTACAAGAAGTGGAAGATCATAGTTTCTTTGTAAATAATATGTATGGTAAACTTGTATAAACAAGAGATCTTTTGCACTGCACTATCCGATGGAAAATGTTTGATACAAATTAACACCTGAAAAGAAGTAGACATATCCTGAAGTGAAAGCAGGAAGAGGATGGTGATATGTCATACAGGTTAATGGTGAATTGATAGCAGGAAATGCATCATTAAATCTGTTCAATACCAATTTAAATCATCATCCTTGTCTTGTCACAAAAGGATAGAGTAATGCCGGAAACGCAGAGAATACTTTTTTCAAGTAAAGATTATGGTCCAAATTATGTACATACCAAAATTGTATAAAAATTATTATTGTTTTTATTATTTTCGCTCAGTTATAAACATTACAATGCATAAATATAATGGCTTGATTTTCTACTTTAGTTACATACGACATTACATAATGTTAGAACTACAGAAATGATTTATTACAAACTAAAACTACAAAAATGTAAAAATATTGAGCGACAAATAAAAACGTCTTAAATTTTCGTAAAGTCGCAATACCCCTGATCATTTACTTCGTTTGCGAAAGGCACAAAATATTAAAGTGGCGAACGTTTAGCAACTAATGTAAACTTGACGGCGATAATGGTTTGAGAAATAGGGTCATTTACTCTTTAGCTTGTGCGAACTGTAATAAAGAAAGCTGGACGCATAAATAAAGGCATTGGTTTTCATTTTCATCAACTGTCCGATTTCGGAATATCCAAAGTTAACGTAGGAGAGGACACCATTCTTACAAATAAGTTGCTTTATGGTTGACTTTCGCTGCTTTAAAATATTATGATATTATCTCGTCTTGTACTTTTAAAAAAATCACACTTACGACAAAAATTTGGATTTTAAATGGTATAATATAAAACAATAGGGTAGGATACCACAATAGGTTTATGTCCATAATTAACGGTTTTTCTATTTTCCTTGATTTTTACTACTGCTTGACTTAGAATAACAAATTTGTTATTCTAAACGATTTTCCCGCAAGGACTGTAACTAAGGAATATGATTTCACTTTTGTAACGTTTAATAGGATTACACAGCAATGAAACATGTTTTGTTAAAGTTGTGTGGAAATATATACACATACATCGACATTGCTTTTTTACCGATTTGTACAAAAAAGATTCTTGCATTCAATTTGATTAGGTAAATATTCTTTTGGCTGATTTGATTTTCACATAATTTTCTTTACAATTGTCGTTCTGGAAACATGACGCTGCTTTCTTGTTAGCTCTATTTGTAAACTTGGCTCTATTGTTGTTTTGTGAAAAGAAGAATCTGTTAAAGCAAACGTAAAAAGAACATAAAAACTCATTTTAACATATCTTCTTTGTGTGGTTATTTGACTCAAAGGTGTTTTTACTAAATTTTAAATTAAAAATGTTTCATAACTTGAGAAATAGTAATAGGAAGGAATGTTATAATAACAACTCTTTTGAAAACTTCAACCGTTAGAAAATGTTTTGAAGAAAATACAGAGAAGATTGAAATGTGAGAGAAAGTAATATTTTGGTGTAACAGTGAAATTAATGGAGGC
>JAHZNG010003120.1:0-48386 GCA_027744375.1 Orchesellides sinensis
CTTTCCGTCAGTATCCTCGTCCCATTCCTGTATTAAAAAGATTTTCGATTAGTGTTCTGTAAATTTCCTCAAGCTGGAATGATTTCCCCATTCTATTCTCAAGATAGCTTTATTATGTGCAAAACGAGTATAATAAAGAATGTGAAAAGGAAACATTATCGATCGATTTTATGTTCTAGATATATTTCCCTTCTGGAAAAAAATGCGTTAGCTTCCTTCCTTAAAAGTGGAGCTTGGAAGATCATCATCATGGTCGTCCTTGAAAGCACAACTTAACTAGGGCAGTGCAGCAGTTGTGCATAGAATGTATATCAAATTTATAGGTTCTTTTCTCTTATGCTGTTTCCTACTGTTGTAGGTTTCTTTTATGCTTAAACACTCGTAACATGCTAATCTATCTGCTTTGCATTCCATGATGTTCGTCAGCAAGGAGCCTTCAAATTATGTGGCTTAAGTACTGAAGTCTGCACACAAAACACAACTTGTGCATATGTTAACCAGCAAGCCACAATAGTATTTGGCTTTGGCGTCCGCATCAGCTCCTCCAAGCAGCTTCAGTAAATTGCCGGAGCTTATGGTACACTTTCTCTCTGGATCACATGGTTTTTCGCAGTAATCTTTCTAGAACATACGACAACAATGACCTTGAAGCTGTACTCTCGCACAACAGATGAGTCTTGTGCCTCCCGGAGTAGGTTACTAGATCGTTAGTACTGGGAAAGTTTCAGGTTAGACGTACTATTTATGTACTTCATGTATGTACATATGAAAAGCTATGCTTTTTTTCAGACAGCCTTTATGTACTATACGCAACATGGACCCTTTAAAAAGCTTACAGGATGAGATTTTTTGCAGAGCTTTTTATTGTATTGAAATCCTAATAGAACTCTGTGGAGAGATTGAGTGCTTGAGCCTGAAACTGGAACAGGGATATCCTAAATCTTACCAAAGCTTATACTTGAAGGGTATACAGGCACATGAAGTTTTTTTCTATAGCAAAATATATACCTAAATCAATACATATGTGAATGTGAAGCCGCTAATTAATCGCCGACATTCGTGTAAATAATGGCTGGTTTTGTAATTAAGTTCGCATGAATGAATTCTGATGATGCAATGTTAATGATTTTGATGCAATGTTAAAGACATCAATAAACAGTCTGAAATGAATAATAATATGTATAATTTTGGGTGCATGATTTCATTTTTTAGCGAACAATATATCAGGTTTTAAACGATAGATGTTAAACCTAAATGTTTCAAAAGCGACAATGTGGCCTTTATCTAGTAATGATTTCTAGGTACCTTACGTTACGTTTACGACGCAGTTCTTATGATTTAGGTATATTTGTCGCAAACTCCTTAATTTATTTAACACTGAAAACACCAGTGCCTAGTCAAATATTTATTGTAAAACTGCTATTTAAAAACTAAATGACAATAATATGAATGAACAAATGATAAAAAATTATTTTAATACACGTTAAACATGTAAAATATTTGTAACCTCGTCATCGTACTATGTTATACAAATTATGTAGCAGTATTCCTCGTTAGTCCTTCAACAAAAGGTGAACCAAAGACCTGATCCAAGTAGTGCTGATTTTTAGTTCCCATGTGTAAGGTATCTACACGGGGCACTGTGGTTTTGAAGCCTGAGGAGGTTTGGTGCAGCTGGATGATGAGCAACTGGTACAGCATGTTATCGTCACATCTAAAAACCAAGATTAACATCATACATTTAAACATTTCTGGGTCGTTTCTACCGCTTGGTAAATCTAATTTAAAGCAGGTTAGATTCAATTTGTCTCTTACCTGCACAATTAGCTTCGCATTCATTGCCGTAGGTCATCCCATTGCTTCCGCACACCGGATTATATATCTGAGAACAATTACAAGGCTCCTAAACCAAAACAAAAATTAACAAATTACAATTAGCTAATATGTTGCCAATCTTACCTGCTATTAATATTTCAAATACAGTATTCTGAATTGGACCCTAGAATAATCTTATTTTTTATTATGTTCATCAAGATTAAAAAGTTGAAAACTGTTCTTACCTTATTGCTGGACTGTGCAGCTTGCAAAACGGCTAGCAGCAGGACAACCAAAAGGAAAAAATAAGTTGATTTCTTTTGAAGACCCATCCCAGAGCAAAGCAATAATGTTTATATTGAAAGAAGTTTAAAAAGGATTCTTAAATTCAATTTAAAAAAAGAGAGTTGAGTTATGGACTTAACAAATGCTGATAAACGAATGATACGTGGGGGTTTAAATTTTCTGGAACTATATGTACTTTCGTATTCACCAAAAATGCTTTTTAAAAATAGGCATATCTACGTGTGTATGTATTCAAACAATGCAGTTGCCGTTCATGTCGACTTGTCTTCATTTGTCATTTCCCTTCGCATATAAGGAATTTACAAGTACCCTTACTTAACGTCTGACTCCGTTGTGGAAAATTTTTAGGTTGAATATGACTAAATTATACATTTAAAGGGCTAATACAAGTGGATGATAGGTTGGAATACACAGATAGCATTCAATTACCCTCTGCCTTAAAAAAGTATACGCCTGAATGAGTTTCATATGTATAGTTTGAGTTTTACTTCTGTGATACGACGGATAAAGGACTGGTTGCATATTTTTTGTGTATTAATAGGTACAAACAATAGAGAACCCGTGGGCTTCGGTCAATGATCGAAACTTTCAAGTCTTCCAAATTTCAAAAATGACATTATTTAAGGGTGTTCAAGCGTTAGGTGACTTGACCACTTAACACTAAAATACATCAAACAACTTATTTCAGATAAACGAAAATAAGTCGGTTGTTTGTCGCCAGCAAGTTTGTTTGTTACATTATCAAACATTTGAATGCTGGATAAAAAAAATTACTTTTTGTATACAAGCGCCTACATGCCCGAACATAGTATACACGATATTTAATGAAAAAAGCTGTAAAAAGCTTACATCGATCTCATAGGTATATTAACATCATCAATCACGCCAGTTAATAACACAGAAAAGGTTATTTTAACGCTAATAAACTTTTAGAAGCATACTATCACTCTTAATAGCAGTTTTCTCATATAAAGCAAATAGTTTTAACGAATACAAATTACCCGTTTTAGAAAATTAAGAAAGAAACATGCCAGCGATTACTTTCACTTTGTAGGAAATGCAGTATCACATCATTTCATTACCATGATTTCGACCTAACATAGGTAGTTGTAGTAGTTTGAAATAAGTCTAAAACCTAATCTTTCGGGCAACAAGAAGCTCAACGCTAACTTCAAGTTAAGTTTTACATATTTTACTTTTATTGATTAATTACAGATTAAAATTTTTCCATATCGAATAATGCATTTTTTGCCAATGAAACAATAGGATCAATTAGATTTCAAGGTTAGCAATGGTACACGACAAGTGATCGTGATTACATAAAACTATTATTCCTACTATTTAAAGTCAGCTTTATTGCTTGAATAGGTTATTAATGAAATCTGTCATGTGATCTGCAACACTTGTTTCAGCCATGTGACCGTAATTTGACCTGATTCAATTAGTTCTACATATTTCTATGGCTTATGGTTATTTAATTCTATGTCGTATTCAAACAATACGCATATAGAAAATTTTATGATGTTACTTGGATTATAAAGTCTATTCTATGCCTGTGGAAACTTTATTTCGTGAAATTCACAGCAAGCTTTCACTTCCTGTATGCGACCCGTTCTGACCTAAGGGAAAGGCAAGATTCTTCTTTCTTCGGAATTTTTAAGCTGAATAAATATTAAAATTTAGCTACTTTTAGTGGTAGTTTACACAAGTCATAAAATTTAATCATATGTAGAGTACAAACCAAACGTATTCGTATTATACATTTATAAGATTTTAAATAAACTTTATTCTGTAGTAATCAATCGTGTAAAGAAATATGGTCCTTGTAGTTAGAAAGTGGATTAACGTCCCTATAAGAATTTTAAAAAATAAAAATTTGTAATATACTATGTAAATTTCATTCTAATTGATTTCTTTTTCTCTTTAGCTAGTCTTACATAGGTTCCTGTCATTTTCGACGACTTCCATCCATTCGTTGGTTGTGGTAATGGTTGGAGCACTTGCTGGGGTGGTCGATACCAAGCAGGTACACTCCAGCCTGGCCAAACTAAGGGCTCATTATAGTAAGGCTCCTTACAGCACGGGCATTCTCCCTTACATACTCCCATTATATCTAATATCAAATGTGAGACCGCATTTAGTTAAGGTTGTTTTGCGTAAGTATAGGTAGTAATTTAATATTAATTAGTGAAATAGTTTTACTTACAAGGATTTTGTCGGCGAGCACAGCCTAACAAGCAGGGATTTCCGTAAGTTTTTCCATTATTGGCACACACTGGTTCGTATTGAGCTGTACAAATGCAACCATCAGACTGTATAGGTGATATTACTGCAATCTAAAAGAATCAATTAATGTTTTATTCGATTGTTTGAATCCTTGTTATATTTATTATATACAGTATAAAACAAAACAGTACAGACAATAAAAAATCAATGATATCTGAAAATCAAGCCATGCACTATGTGTATAAATTATTTTTTGAACCTCGTCTATGGCTTGGGCAATCATTGGACATAAAATCAATAGCCCAAAAATTAGCGCTTGATAACGAGCCTTGGACTTTTCCAGAAACATTTTTAAAACAAGTTTAAAACTTTTCTTAGACACTATAGTTGATTGTAATAATGGTTAAGACAAAAAACAGGAACGGTTGATGTGCAATGTGCAACGTTGGTTGACAACATTGATTTGTCGAAAAGTAACGAAAGACTGATGAAAATTGAACTTCTTTATTCTGTCCCTTATCCTAAAACTTTTTTTAACCCAATGGTTTCTTGATATTATCTGTAGAAAGTATTGAATTTTGTTTATACATACAATACACTGTAGAAATTGTGGAGGAATTTTTTACCTACCAAGGGATTATTTTTATTCTAGTCTATTATAAAGTTGAAAAGGGTCAAGAAAACCAGTATCACCTGGATTTTTAGTCTTAAACAAAGTCTTATATTTTCTATTTTAAAACCATTTTATAAAAGGCCAATGTTTAAAAGAGGCAGTAAGGTAGCTACGGTATATGATACCCTAAAAGTTTTTACTCGTCCTTTTATATTTGATATGTAGTTCAAAGAACTGGGTTGTTTCCATCATATTCTATAAAAATTTTATTATAGTTATGCTCACAAATGCTTGATTTTCATGTTACTAAAATACTTTCAAATTTTAAATATATTTATTTAATTGCTCGTTATCACGTCATACTTCGTGCGTAAGAATAAATGATGAAAGCATAAATTAATTAATTAATCTCTAATTAATTCATAATTCTTCCTCGATGCTCGCCTGTTATGTACCGATACATACATTGTAATCTATAAATTCATAAATAATTTTATCACGCACTTACCCAATATCTGAGTAACAATATTATTCAGAATTCGAGATTACTTTTGAAAATTAACTTTTAAAATAGCATATCTGAATATTATATTCCTAAACGAAATTGATGCGTTATTTTTATCTTTATCAGAGAACTGACGTATATTTTGTATTTTCTTGCATATAAAAATATTTTCCTTCTTTTTACATAACTCTCCGTCTACTTTTTAAATCCTGTATAAAATAAATATAAAACTCCACCCTTAAAAACCGAAAATGAAAGCCGTTTTGAAAGATCAAGTTTGGATCCTTGTTATTGTGGCTTATTTTTATTTACCTCAAAGCTATTGCGTTATCCCCAACATGCCTCCAGCAAATTACCCAAAAGTAGACGTAAATAGTAAACTTAGCATTTTCTCCTTCTGTACCGTTCATATAACCTCCATGGAGTTTTATAGAATGAACCCACAAGGTTACTCAGAGCCAATTCCTTCATTACGCCAGCCCGATTTAATGCCTTTGAGTTTTCCAGTTATTTTATCTCATTATAGATATTACAAAACGAGCTATTATGGTTCTCCAGTGGTCTTCTGTGGTCGAGGAAGCTATAAACTAGGCCACAAAGGTGAATACCAGGGATTCAAGTTTATTGTTCAACCACATAATCGCCCTTGTGCTGTTCAAGTGTACGTCCACCTTTGCAAGGATATTAAGTTCGAGCAGCGACTACTGCCCTACGCTAATTCATATGTATATCTTACCAATAGTCCCTAACAGTCATTCTAGTGTCATCTTTCTGGACGAGAGCTTTTACGTTACATCTTCTGAATTGAAAGACAAGACAGGAATTGCTATTATGAACGACGTTGGTCTGAAGACATCCCTGTTTCAAAATCTAATATCTAAAAACAGAGGAGATTGGAGTGGATGGATTATACAAATGTATGATGGAGCACTGGTTAAACAACAAGCTCCAAGGAATATTGTAAGCACGAAGCTATTTTTCAGGCTTTGGCAATACAAGAACGCTACACCGATTCCATCACAGGAGACCTACTTAGTGATCCCTACATTTTTGCACAATTTTGGGCACAAAAGACTAGCTTTGATCCAAAGAGTAATCCGTGTGGACTTGTACAATTTTCAATCCTACAAAAATCTGGAAACCTTGAATTTTCACTCAAGTGACTTTTCTTATACAACTTGGCTCATCTGGGGATTTCAGTCGGCAAATGGTAAAGAGGATTTAAAAATCAATGAGAATTGCAAACCTTCGACAAGATTTGGAGCACAAGACCCTAATATACATATTTTTAATGTATTTTCTCCAAATTCATCTTGTTTTCCAATAACTGAATTCTTGTTAGGTGATTTAGGTCATAAATATCCAGAAGTTCATTTTGACTTAGCATACGCACCTTTTATGCAGTCACCAACATTGGAATTTAAATTCGTGACTTGTGACGGTGGACAAGAAGGCTCACTGGAATTGACTGGATATCACTCAGCTTTTGATTTATATACGTGGTCTTTAATAATACTTAGTTGTCTAATCACGGTTATCATTCTCCTGTTATTTACCGATTGGGAGAAAGGTAATAGAAACACCTTTATGAGAGGTTCAAAGGTATGCTTAGATATCCTACAGATTCTTACAGAACAAGGGACCACGCTAGTTGATATGATGTACAAGATTAATAGTTCATTAGTATGGATTGGTGCGACATGGATTTTAATGGGTGTCGTTTTAAGCAATACTTACAAAGGCAAAAACATAGGGGATCTAACAGCTCCGTTAAAACCAAATTTATTGACTTCCTTTGAATCTCTGGTACGCCAGTAATTTACCGTGTATGCACCAAATCTGTTCTCACCCATGTTGCCTATAGTAGATCAAGTTGGTGAAGAGGTGTTTAGAGAAAACTTCGCCAGAAAATATAACTTTCTTCAGTATCTAAAAAATGACAGCGTGAAAAGGTCCCTCGAAGAAGCGTTTTTCTACACAAGCTTTGACAATTTGTTTCACTATCCAAATGCGACCAGTCGTCCAATGGGTGATATTGCGCTGCAAATTCGTAAACTTATCTTTCGACCAAAAACTCTAAAACAAACAAAAGAAATAACACACGAATTCATACGGCTGAAATTGTTGGAATGCCATAGGTAAGCATATATTGCGAATTTGCGAGAAATTCATCTGGCAGAGAATGTCATGAAAATTGAGCTAAACAAACAAAATAGAACGAAAGCAATGCGTTATGTTAGTAAAAGTGCTGAATCTATTCTGACTCGGTGGTCCGGCTGGGCCGTACAAAGAGTTTCATGGCCTGCTGAAAAAACTACCAAAAGGTTGAGAGCATTAGTTCAATCCGAGGCTGACTAAAATCTGGAGACAGTGGACGACTGGGAAAGTGATTGAAAGTCAGAGATGGGTAACGGATAAGCTCAAAAGTCATGTGAAGCCATATTCGCTAGAAGATAACTTTTTAATAATATTTTATCAGTTGTTGTCTTTAATGACTTTATCTATACTTGTTTTTCTCCTGGAGATTTTCAAAATATGCAAGACAAAGGTGGAAAATTTATTGGTGCATTTTTGGTTTAGGCGAAAGAATACTACGAAGATTTTACAACCTGCATTTTGTCCTGGTGTTGACTAAAATGTTGAGTCGATTTGAGCAGTTGTACATTTTGCCAGTGCAAATTGCTGGTCATATCACCTTGATCCTCCATTTCTTAAACTTATATAACTAAAAATGGAGCCACTGATAATATGGGTGGTTTATGGTAGGCAAAAACTTAGAATGCGTATATACATTTATTTAATTTCCTAGATACTTCGTATTTGTCAAAAATGCAAATCAATAACTTATTTCCTGCAACGGTTTGCGAACAATTTATTTCATCTTACATCTTGCGAAGCCAACATAAGAATTTACATTACAAAATATTTAACGAATACGACATTCACAGTAAAAATACAAATGTTAGTAACTCTGGAAGCTTGCGGATTTCGCGGAGATTTCATGGTGATCGTGAATAGGAGAATTAATTTATTCGTCCTTGTTCTAGAGTTTCCACGCAGGTACATAATATGTATATAAGACACAAGTCCATATTTCTCAACACATAATTATTTGTATGTTAGGTGCAAAATGCAAAGTTCTCGGTAGGTAACAGCGTTTAAAATAAGAATATATTTCACGAGTACAAAATGTTAATTAATAGATTATCACCGTCACACAACATATATATAATAAAAAAGTCTTATGTGGAAGCATCTCCTCCGCATTCTCCATCATTTGCGATCGACAGATCTATTGACAGTTTGAAACAACTTAGTAGAACGGTGCGAGCAAAATATGAAAAATACAAAATAAATTATTTTGTTAACTAAACACTCACCTGCATCATTTTCTTGTGCGCATCTGAACATGCATTCGTTATCGTAAGTGACTCCATTGGATCCACACACAGGCGCATAGATTTTTGTGCAAATGCAAAGCTGCGAAAACACGTTTAAGAATTTTAGAATCGCGAACTTTATATTTCAACAGAAAGTTTCTACTGTATTGTTGCAAAACTACGTACATCTGGATTTGTTTCCCGTTTAGATTTCCCTTTTTGGCTCAAATGTGTATTTGAATTGTACTGTGACCTGCAAGGACACTCTCCTTCACAAGAGGCTTCTAAATCTGTTTCAAGCAGATTTCCATAATATGCATTGCTCATGTAATTTTGTACGTTTTTCATTAATTAGTATCACAGCAGCTTGTCGTACCTGGTGTTATGCTTTGAGCACATCCTAAAGCACAGAGATTTGAGTAAGTTATTTGATCCGAACCACAAACAGGACGGTAATCAAGCGTACACACACAAGAGGAGGGTTTATCCTCAGCCACCTGTGGAGGTTTGTACCAGAAAGTAATTTAATTTATCATTCAAAATGAGAAAGAATAATAATCATAATATTTGTTTTGAACATCTTAAGCAACTTACAGTGTTGTCCTGTGCAATCCTTGCTGCATCACTGTATCTGACCACCGAAGAGATCACCAAAATAATTACAGTTTTTACTAAGAACTTCATCCTTCTCGATATGCTTAGATGTTAGAGTAATTAACGTAATGTATTAATCACAACACACTCGTATTATTGTGCACTACTAAGCGTTTAATTGATCACAGAGGACTAAGACAACGATGCAATGGGAATGTTCTGCATAACAAAAAATCTTCACTTTTATACTTGTTTCAAGTTGCGTCAAATCTGGGAACATGTACATAAAGTTATGTTAGTAAACAATTTTCCGTGGAACCCACAATTAACCTTTTTCAATTGTTTGTTTTTTACCTGTTAGAATTAATTGGCACGTCCAAATATTTACTTGTTACCACTCTTTTATATGCATTTCTGGTAATGAGATAAGCTAAAAATGAATCATTAAGAGATGTCTGCAGATGTAAAACCTTTTGCACAAACTGATTCAAATTTGCCGTGTTCCCTACGTATTAATAGTACTGTACAAAGAAAATACTGGAATACCAGATTCTCGGTAATTTATTACATATTACTATGCATGATGCATACACGAGGTCAGAACAAGCCGGAACATAAACATTTCTAGTTTTGTATTTCTCATCGTTTTTTAATTTTTGTACAGGAGAGGAAGCAGCAAGTTGGTGTGCGTGATGAATCATGAAAATGCTTTGATGCTGGCATTGATGTCAGTTTGTAATTTTATTGTGGTGTAGTTTGGAAGTATGAAAAGAACTGGAACTGGAGAACAAAATTTATGTGTCATGTAATAAAAGACGGAAACGAAAAAAAATCTGTCATTATATTTTTGTTGATGGTGGTGTGAATCATGGTATACATATGCCATTTACTTAGATTTGTTCTTCTGTTTGATATCATGAACACGCCAGGTAAACATTGTTTGCTTAATGCATAATAACAACAACAAAAGGACTAACTGATTGATTACAGGACATGTATGTACATTCTATAGGTTTATAGTAACATTATAGTAGCAAAGGTTTGAATACATTAAGATTATTCAAATATGCCTGACAAGTACACAACAAATTTATGGAGTAATTATTATTATAAATTTGTTTATCTATTGTCGGATCTGCATGCAAGTTGAGAATAGAACGCCATCATACAGTATCGTCTACCTCATTATACATTAAATTAAATCCACTAATTTGTAAAAAGGAACGTTATTTGCAGCGTGGATTTTATATATACGTTTACCACATTTGTACTTTTTTGGGTCTATTATTATTGTTTTGAATCGGTGATAGTTGGTCTTAAATGGGAAAATATGTTGCATTGCAGTAATTACGTTTTAAATTCGTAATGTCGTTTATGATTGTTCCATTTCCAAGGTTAGATTTAATCGAATAATTTTACGAGATCACAACCTTAGTCCATAGGAAGATGTACTACAAAATCTAAATACGATAGTAGTAACTACCTTATAACTCTATTGAAAAATCTACTTACATCGTAACCAATTTTGATCTTTTAAATTTATGACATTAACATTTTCTAAAAGCATACCTATGAAAATTATTCGGAAGTACAACCAGTAAACTATACATTGTACAAAAAGTAACGTAAATAGTACATTAATCGTGATATTAATTAAAAAATAAACATATGTATGTTCATATTTACATGAACACAAAACAAATATTGTTGCAAATAAACACTGTTATGAGCTTGTAAAGTACAAGTTTATCGAATTAAATGCGATCAAAATCTAGCTGAACCGAAACCATTCTAGGAACTGAAATTTAAAAAAATTTACATGCCAGCTGGAATGTAAATATGTAAACATGACTAAAAATTTACTTAACCTACTTCTGATTACAAACACTTCCTTAAAGGTTATGATTTTCCACAGTAAGCATATAAAGACAATGGATTTACTTTAAAATTCAACATCGTAACATGAGTACTTTGAGTCCTTATGTAGATTAGTCTGATTGCGAGGAATGGATGCGACCCAAATTAATACAAATAGGTATATATTCGTTTGCATATTACTATGTTCATGACCCAGCCGCAATGCAAAAAAATAAGCTGGTAATGTTTAATCTAATATTCATATCTTTAAAATTTTCAACAAACCAAAAAACTTTTCAATGGTCTAAAACAAGATTCAGTGAAAATATACGACTTCATTTTAAAATTAAGCTGAATCTTTTTTTTCAAATGTCGAATGCTTCTCAGACTAAGTTGCAGCCTTCAAAGTGTTTTAACTTTTAAGCGTAACAGAAAAACAAAAGCCATCAATCATCAGTGCGGTTTCTTGTATTTTACTTTGTTCTTGTACTTAATTTTTTATCCAAATGATAGCTATTTTTTTCTTAAAATTTCAAAAATGTCTTTTGCAAATATGCTATTTGTGTTTGTGTTGGTAGCCCTATTGCTTCCGTTAAAAACTTTTAGCTCAGAGGTTGACACACGTTGGTGTAGGAAATATGAACTAAATGACGATTCTCCTTGTAAGCTTCCTTAGGGATTACGGATATTAAGCATTATACAATACTTACATGGTTGATATCGTTCAAAAATTATACAAAACTACTATGATTTTTTAATACATATTATTTTGGGGCAAATTCTCGTCGATAAGCTCAGTGATATCTACTTTTTAAGATTTGCCTACTACTGGCAAGCGACCTAACATTCGGGTCAAATTTATCAATTTCTACCTATTCTTTCAGGAGAAAATATGGCTTACAACTATCCAAATGATAAATAAATTGAGCAGTAAACTACAACTGTAAACTGTAATCAATTATTTATTTAACTGACAAAAACTTCAATTAAATCTACAAGACTACAAAAATGATCACAACTAAAACGAATGTGCAACTTCTCCGCTAGCTTGTTGCAATCACCAACTCTGTCTGAAGACTCACTCACGACTCACACACACGCACTCCCTTCTGCCTTTTCTCCAACGGACAAAGCCAACTCCACTCCCGCTTACTCACTGCTTTTCTCATTAGAGATCTTACCTACAAGAAAAGCTCTTACATACATAGCTATTTTTTTTTACAACATAATATACATACAAACGTATACAATACAATTTACAAATACATCAACAACAAAATCCTATGTACAACTTAAAATTATGCCTAACATTGCTCCTCTCAGCAATACATATGAAATTGTATTTATTTTTATAGCAAATTTGGATGATTACGGACTTCCACTGGTTTTCATTGGTAGAACATGGTACAAGGAATTTTACATTACTCGGACAGATGTGGTAAGCATAATCAAAACTAATTTAGACACTACCAATTTTTATAGAGTTCCAATGCAACAAATCATTTAACTTATATTTTTACTTTTCAGACTGCTGACTTCATGGAAGCAGCCCTTAGTACTTGTGAGAAGTTTGGCTTACAAATTGCATCAATCAAGACAAACTGTGAATACGGGGTAGTTGAAAAATGGTTTGTACACAATTATCCAACAAATTATTCCGCATGGATTGCTGGATTCAGGTTTGGCTTACTGTTTGGACCTGTTTGGATTACCACTGGAGACCCTATTGACTTAAAACAGTTTGGTGTAGACTTTATTCAAGGCCCATATCACCCTGGTGGTTATAGTCCAATTGCTTTTCCGTGGCCAAACTGTCTATCAGTTTCAAGGAACTGTCCACTCTTTACAAGTGGGCCAACAAATCCATGTACTCAAACGGAAACTTATCCACCCGACCTCCAGTTTTCTTACGAGGATTGCCAGGAATCTTCGTTGCGAGTAATTTGTGAAGCTACTATTAATATTAAAACTACCACGTATGCCGGCAATAATACAGCATAATATATATAGGTAAAGGTTATAAGCATCTCTCATGATTTTTAATCCAAGTTTGTTATGTAAACAACTGAATAAATTGTAAAGTCCTCGCCTGTTTGAGGAAAAAATGTAATTCGGCTTGTAAATATCTTTAATTACTTCGAACAATACTTTAGTAATTTCTATAATTGAATTTCTTTATATAAAAAGGTAGTTTCTAAAATTTATAAGCATCCATATGCGACTAGTAATTAGGTTTGCAAAGAGTTTGCTACATAACAATATTTACAAACCAGTTATCTATCTAAACTATAGTCGTTTTTTAGCATAATGAATAATTTACATGTTTGCAATACTTGGTTTCAGCTTAAGCTATTTCAGCTAAAAATTTGATTTGTGTATTGCAGAATAGTGTACCGGCTTTGCTGCTCAAAGTATTTTTAACTTTATACATTATATCATACTTGATAAGCCTGTGCATACAAGAATGACGCTTTCTATAAACCATGTGGTTTTATACTTTGTATGTATATTAGTATTAGCAAATAAGATTCCGATTCCTAGCTCCGCTTTAATACACTACTGTAAATCTCTGCTGAAAGTTGTAAAAACTCATCGTCTTCATTGCATCGGTTCCAAATGTCTTAGCATTATGCTAGGTCATTTTGTACTTCGGATGATAGACGGGCGAAAAGCTTAGTTGTAGTATGTAAGTATATTATTCATGTGCTTCTTACTGGGATGTCTAATCAGTGCAATTTTTTTATTCGAGAGCATGTATAGTAAATACGTATGTGTACATGCACATGTAAGATATTTTTAGTGTAACAAAATGTACAATTGTACATAGGTACGGTATAGGTATTCATATATAAACTCGATAACAAATATAAGTTCAGTTGCCAATTCTACATTAATCTCCGTATGAGTAGCTGTCAAATTTCAACTTTCACTTCCTTTTGCAGATCAAAAATATCTTAAGGCTAGTTAAAATAACAACCTGAAGAAAAGGCTTAAATTACAAAATTCAATAAGCTTCTGAAGGAGCCCCTCCCCATCACCTATTAATCCCATCTGGAATTTTTGCCGATGAAGCAAAAACAAATTTCCGGCATAATAAACATCATGCTGTTAAAGAAACATCTTCTGGTAAAAGCAATAATAAAGTGATGGATGAAATCAAACTGTCAGCACCATGCATTCACATGTACATTCCATATTCTTTACATAATCATCCTAATACTTAAACTTTATAAGCCTATTACTATCAACCCTTTTATTATTATTAATATGTACATTCTCAGATTTTACATTTAAGCACTGCCTTCTTCTCCATACATATATGGGTATTTTAGAGATTTATTAGAACAGGAACGTTCAGTATACTTTTGCATGTGACTATAACAAATACATGAAAGCCTACCCACGTAAACTGAAAAAGTTTTATGTGACTATTGGCTCCAAGCATATTTTTTCATTTGAAGAAACGTATAAATGGCACGTAATGTGTGGTTGGTGATGCACAATGTCTCTGTTTAATTCTCTCTATGAAATAAAATATAAACCAGAGATATATAATGATTGCGTCTGAGACATTTCAATATGTATTACAATTTAATAATTATTTATTTGATAAATAGGTTGCTTTTTAATATATACATACAAAAGATTATTAGGCTATTTTGTAGTAACGTTGAAAACTGCAATCATGCACTTAGTTCATTTCATATGCACATTTATCTGCAACCAGATCAGAAACACGAACAATACAACCGTCTGCATTTTACTATTTGTTCCAAAGAAAGTGCAACGAACCAAGTGTAAATATGAGCGAAGAAAGAATAACAAAACAGCAAACCCCTGTTGTTGGTTCACAAACCTTTACATATTCTTGTTATTTTTTAAAGTTTGTGAATACTAATGCTCTGAAATTTTTATAAAAATTGGGTGATAGTCTGTTGCCCTCATGCCCAACGATGATGATGCTGAGAAACGGGAAATGCACTGATGGGTAAACCAAAATAAAAGCGTATGTTGGCAATTTTGGCAGACGTTTTTATGCCCATCTTATGTCCTCTGTGCTCCTCCAACTTGTAAAGAAAAAAATTACGAGGTGCGTTGCGGTGTATACGATATTTTTTGGCAATCTTAAGCCTGCTCCTGTTGCGCTTTCTTTTGGAACCTCGAGACTTACTCACGACAAACATAGCCAAGCGCACACACTCGCACATATTTATTCTTATCCTTGGTTCATCCTCTGACTATTTCCGAACAGAACCAGAAGAGATTTTGATATTCAATGAGAATAAAGCGTAGTAAAGTAGTATACTAGGCAAGTTATCGGATAATGATCCACCGCACCAGTTTGGCATTCATTCACATCACAGTTGCGACTCTTTTTTACAACTTTCCAACTTATATATATATGAATGTATGTATTTTAAAAAGTCTTCATTCGAAACCGGATGAGAACAGAAAAAAAATCAAAGGATAGTTTAGTGGCTTGTGGAGTTGAGCAAACAAGGCTCCATTGTTAGTCCACATTGGCTTATAGAGGAGGCGAGGTGGCATTTTGTACATTAATTAGAGGATTAAGTCATGTAGACTATATAGTTTTAAACTAATAATAATATGTACATTTTTAGTCTTTTACCCTCTCAACTTTCAATATAAGAAGAATTTTTTCCATAATATAGAACTCGCGATCATAATTATTTCCTTTGTGCTATATCGTCACACTACAACCTTTCTGCCTTCCTTTCACAGGACTTACCAGTCGGTGGGGTGGAGGATACGAGAATCTGAAGCCTTTAATCCTTGTTTAGATAGAAAACGGTACTGACTCACGACATCCCCTCATAAAATTATTAACCATCACTATTATAGTAAAACAAAGCCTCATAGCTTGTATGAATTTTAACACTTAAGCAGCCCTGTAGCTTTTGAAGATAGATACTATTCTTTCACTTCATAGTTAATTTAGATACAGTTGGTTTAGTTTAGTAGAGTTTAAGTAATCCTTTGTTGTGATTTCCAGTAAGAGAGACTTTAGAAACCAGAGATAATTCTTCACAAACAGTGATTTCAAGCAGTATTAGGGAAAAGAATGCTAATATTGAATACTTGTCTTCTAGTTCAAGTGAAACGATTTAAAAGTCAGGATAACGAGGATAACTTTATAACATTACGCCGGGATGTCTAATGTAATGGTTTATTTGTGGTTACAATTACAAGTTTTTTCTATTAATTAGAAGTTAGTGTAGACCCAATTTAGGTTGGATCATTTTAGATTATGATTCATGGTTTAGGTTTCAAGTGCTTCATAACTTAAGAGATTTCAATAAATAATGAGGAAGTTGTATGTTTAAATAGGAATACGAAAAACTGAGAATGCGCCAGAACCCCATGCTACAACCCAGAGCCCAAGCTGGTGGCAGGTCCATGCCTGCTTGGTTTGCAGCAACTTTGGTAAAATTCAACTTATTTTTATGAACTCCCAACAAAATTTTGTATGTAGTTTAATCGCCTATCTATATCGTATGTAGTCAAAAATGCTTAACGGTAGGATCATAACGTACCAAAGACAGGGTCTCTAACATTAATTTAGCCAATTTTACTAACAGGTAAATCCGTCTCAGTCTCGTGTCGTTGGTCCTAGCCCACCTCCACCACCAGTACCAGCAGAGCCTCCACCAGAGGAGTCTGACTACGAAGAAATCGATCATCTTCCCAAAAGTTCAATGAAGAAAACAGGTACGAAAATGTGTGTTCCCAAACAGAATGCTGCTTAAAGACTTTGAAAAAGCGATTGACTACTTAAAAGTCATCAAACAGGTTCAAGACGAGCGTGCAGCCTTTGTGGCAACCCAAACCCCGCTGTGTCATGTGAAATGTGCGACAACCAGATCTTTTGCGGGTCTTGTAATGACATGTACCACAGGCACCCAAAACGACAGCATCACAGCCGCAAAGTAAACCTTTAAAGAAACAATTACAACTTCATAGAATCTACATTCATATATCTGAAAATTGAAAGCAATGTTGTTGCATACATACATGATTAGATCCTGGAGCCTTTGGACAACAGGCCACCACTTCCACCAAAAACCCCAGTGCCACATGAAATGGGAGGACCACCACAAGCACAACTTCCACCTCTTCCACCTAGTCATCCAGCCCAGCCCAATGTACCACAGCCACCACCCAGAAGAAAGGGAAGATTTGGTATGAGGTCTGCCACTAGTTCACCAACAACAGGGAGAAAGTCATTCTTTGATCCTGTTGGAACTCTAAAAAGGTTTATGGGAGGAATGGCACAGCGACCTTTGCCTTCTCCACCTAAACAAAGCCCACCTCCATTACCACCAAAATCAGGTTTGTATTTGAATTACAAAAGCAATGCATTTGCATTAGTAGTAAGTATATTACATGTAAAAATGGATCAAAAATGGACATGTTGTTGTATCTAGATTTCGTCAGATCAATGACTCCCACATTTAGAGGACAAATGATTGGAGATCGGAGGCTTGCTTCACCCCAACCAGGAGCCTACCCACAAGACATGATGAGTAATCAGCGAGGAGGAATACCTGTAACTGTTTTAGAAATGCAAAATGCTCGAACTCATAGCATTAGTGTAGCAAATCTAAGCGGACATGTAAGAAACACTTTCCAATTGAATCTGCATATTGATGAAGCGATCTATTGTCGAACTTAATTTTTTATAGACTTCCAGTCGTGATAGTGGCTATCCAGATTGGGAAGAGGACGAAGAAGAATTTTTTGCCCGAAACAGAGCACATAGCGTATCAGGCGGGGCTCTTGGAAGATTCCCCTCGACCTCTCAGGATGCTTCCCATTTTGCCACAATGCATCGCCCAGGGCGTAATCAAAGGCAGCAGCAGCCTTTTGCCCAGTCATCGTCTACCCAACAACTTAATCATGACGCTCCAGAACGTCCTCCACCACCCCTTCCACCTCGCCAATTCCCTTCCCAAACGCAATTATCAATGCAATCTAGTCAATCCGCCTGGGACCTCGATCGCATGGCAGCGGTTCAACAACAGCAACAGTTTGGCATGTCACCTTGGAATTATCCAATGCCTGGTTACCCATTCGATTTCCAACAAGCAATGATGATGGGTTACCCTGGAGGAGGAACAATGCATAGAACACCATCAACTCAAAGTATGGGTCCAACAATGAATCCCTCGTCGGCTCCCAATCAACAAGCTTTCTTTGGTGGCTGGGGTCCTATGGGATTTGGTCCGCCAATGACACAGATGGAGATGGAAATGATGGCGGCCAATCAACGCCGTGGCTCCGAACAGTTTATGAATATGCTGCCTCAGCAGCCTCCGCTTTCTTCACAGCGTGCAGTACCCTTATCGAACCCGGTCACACCTCAGGGCAGCTTTAGAAAGACAAAGCCTGGACGTCATATGAGTGTAGAACCAGAGCTGACAAGAAGATTAGATAGAGTTGATTTGAGCCAAAATCGGAGATCGGGAACACCTAGTAGCTTTGTCCGTGTTCCACCATCCACTGCAGCTCCCATACCGTCTGGCCATGCTCCACCTCCACAGCAATTACCATCCCCCTCCAAATCAAAGCCTCCTGCGAAACCTCCCTCTGAACAATCCCCAGACGATTCCTATTTCTCTGCTGAAAGACAACAGCTCACCGAGTCCGGCTCATCTGAATCCTCCGCAGAACTTACAGAAAACCCCGAAGGTCCTTGGGAATGTGAACATTGTACATTTATAAATCCCAAAAGTACCAAAGTTTGTACAATCTGCTGTAAAACTCCATCCGACGGATATAAGGTATGCAAAGGCAAGGTTGGTAGCAGCAGTGGTAGCAGGGCAAAAACTAGAAAAGGAGATGCAGCGATATCAGCCACTGAACCCAGTTCCAGAAGAAGAGATAGCAGTGGCCTTAAAGGTCGCTCTCGTTCTTCTTCTGCGGCTCCTTCTAACTCTTCTGGAGTCTCAACACAGTCTTCCGAAGAAGTTCCTGTACTCAAATCAAAGCTTAGCATTTCCCGAGAAAAACAACAGGCAAAGATAAATCTCGTCTCACATGTGGAGAGAGAACGCGTCAAGACGCCGGGAAAGAGTGCAATGAAAGCGGGTACTACTGGGACCCTCAAAGCTGGGACTGTTCCGCCAGGACTTGCAGCTAAAGTTGCCGCTGCGGCGTCTGGAACAAAGTCGAAAAAAGTAAAATCTACAAAAAAGCAAATTGCTGTTCAACAAGAAGACAGTGATGACGAGGATGAAGAGGAAATTATAGCGGTGGCGAACGACGATGATGAGCAGCAAGCTGGATCGGAAGAGAAAGAGGAAGACGGAGAGGAGCAGGAAGAGGATGAAGAAGACGAGGAGGAAGACGAAGATGAAGAGGTGGATGAATACTTGGAAAAGAGTGAGGATGATGCGGATGATGAGGAGACTGGTGTAATGGATGTCAAATTCACAGCAGGCTCCTCATCTACTCAGGGAAAATTTGTTAAATCGATTCCACAGAAAGGGATTAAAGCCAAGGCTGAGGCTGTCACTTCAATTGCTCCTGTAAAAAAGTCGGTAGGAAAAGTAAGGAGGACGGTTGCAACAAAGAAACTCGTTGATAGCAATGAGGATGTTTATGGAAGTGTACCCATTCAAACATTGGCAATCAGCCCGAAAATTGGTAATCGTGTAAATTTTTTACTCTGATCCACACTTTTAGCTTAGAATAACTTTTATTTACTGATCATGCATTTCAACTGCTGTTTTATACCTTGATGTACTATACTGCCTCAAAAATATGATTATTTAAATAACAGTCCTTTCTATTCAGTTCTTCTGTTTTTTCTGCTAAATCTCAATCTGCTTGTAGGACGATTTACATCAGTTTATGTATTTGATTTCATTTCAAAATTTCAAACATTTTCTGTGATTAACTTTTGTTATGTTATTACATGGAATGGAAATCATAATATGCACTGACTTTTATCTTAAATATGCAATACCACATACATACACACATTACATTTCCTTTAAAAAAAATGGTCGAATAAAGATATTTTAAAAACAAAAAAATATATAGAAGAACTCAGTAAACTGGGCTGTTATTTATTCATGATCATTTTGTGCATGACAGTAATCAAGCAGTCTTTGTTATTTAGAAACATAATTTTTTAAATTGACAAGCATACCTTTACATACAATATTTAATTACTTTCATAGCCTCTGAGGTATAGTAGACAATTATTGTCTTTTATAATAATACTTTAAAATTACAAACTTTTGGTAGCACCATTCCTGTTTTTGCACACTATGATTAATCAGTGTACCTGTATTCAGTTTATATAAAGGCTTCATAACTTCCATTTTAGAAATCCGACGCTCATCAAAATCCAAAGTCTCAACAGGAGTTGGTTCTTCTCCCCCAAAGCACTCTGAACTTTCTACAATGGCTTCTTCTCCCACAAAAGAAGTTCATCACGAGGAGCCCATTTATAAATCGACGAGCAGTAAACAGAATCTTGAAACACAAAACTCTAAAATTAGCAAAGATGTTACTTCTGATACAAAAGAAGAAACAGTATCATCATCATTATCATCTACAAAAACTTCTTCAGAAGAAACGCAAAAACCTAAAAGTCCTCCTGAGGGCAAAGTATCGAAGATCAAAAAGGACGAAGGCACGTCCACAGAAACATCCTCATCATTACCCAGTTCAACGCGACAGAGGAAAGAAAAAGTCTCAACAGGAATCCAAACAGGGAGTAAAAGCACTAGTAGCAGTAGTCCTGGTGAAAGTGAGACAGGCTCTTCATCTCCTTTCCAAGCTAGAAAGGAAATGGAAGGCATTACAAGTAAAAGCAAATCCACGAGTGATGTTGGAGTAGGTGGAAGAAAAAGCTCGGTTGGAACTTCACCACCGCCGCAAAGCATCTCGACACAAGTTAGTAAATAAAAGGAACAAAACTAAAAACTCGACGGGAGAGATTTATTCCATATGACATTTGAGATTTAAATGTGTACATGCTTTTCTTGGAATGTAATTAATTAGACCTATGAGGATGCTCCTGCTGGTAGTGAGGCTGCATCTCTAACCACAACGACAAAATCCAGCTCAAAAACATCTTTACGTTCAGATGACTATTATGAGCCGCCACGTCCTATTGAAATGTCAGAGAAAGCTTTGAGATACGCAAGAAAAGCACGAAATAAGGAGCAACATCATCAAAAGTTGAAACGCAGCTTGAGTACACAGTTGACATATCCTGCTGAGCAGTGGCTAGAGGGTGGGGAAGGTCGACATTTGTACCGGTCTTCAAGTCGGCAGTCCCTTATGAGTGATACAAGAGTATGCAATAAAATTTATCTAATTACAATATTTTATTATTAAGCATATTGCTAAATTGCTTTTTTGTGTTGCAAGTTTCTAGCTTTTTAAAATAAAACATTGCTATCAATTTGGTTATTTTAATTTTTACCAAAAGAGCTTGCCACTCTCTGGACCACCTTCAAGGGAAAATAGTCCACCTCCACCCATGAGGGGTAGTGGAGGTGGGAGCAGTCGGTGGTATGAAGACTTTAGGCGATATCCACCACCCACGTGGGATAGGTTCCCAGTGTCTGGAGACTTTTTTGCGTCTATTGACGACCTTATGTCGAGACGACGAAGGGAATCCATGAGATCTCAAGAGTTTGAGCTTACGCGAATGCTTAAAGTACTTACAAAGGCTTAAACAATACTTATGCCGTCTTTTTGAAAATTGATATTAATTGGAGTACAGGCCAGAATACATTCTAACATAAGTATCATTTTGATTTTTTTAAAGGACGCGGATGAGTTTAATTTTAGTCCTGAGGATATTCAAGTTGGTATTAGAATGTGTGGAGATAGAAATCCAATAAGATGGCTACAAGTTAGTTCATGTTGCTTATTACCGGTTTTGGAAAAGCATAAAACTTGAAACATTTATATTGAAATTCATGAAATTATGCATAGGAAAATTGGTCAAGTATGATTGAGACGGTGCAAGCCTTAGCCACAAAATATGGTCGTGAAAAGGGTATTGAAAACAATGACGTTGGAACAATTTCCACAGAGGAAGCTAAAGAGTCCCTTCGAGCAAACCGTGGCAATGTTTGGGCAGCTGTAACAGAATGCGTTGATCAAAGACGGAAAAAGGTTTTACAAGAATGCAAACTTGCATAACGCAAATATTTATATAGCATTTTACAATGTTGACTTATTGTATGAACTTTCACAGTTCCATGAGCTGCAGTCTCGTGGAACTTTTTTGAGAGAGGACGTTCTCACAGCTTTGACTGCACACCATGGAAATCTGGAGGCAGCCTATGTAGAACTTTCCAAGGCACAACTGAAGCCTTTTCTTATGCGTATTTGGGGGCCATCCTCTGGAGCTGAGAATGAGTCTGCTGCACCTTCTTCCTCGAATGCAGTAGTAACTTCATCCTCTGAGACAAGTAAGGCATCAAGGCAACAACCTGCTGAAGTTGTTCTAGATCAGCGTTCAGCCAGCCTTCCAGGCCCAGTTTCTCCAGTAGTTCCTAAAGAGCGAAAAACATCCGCTGAAGCTACTACTTTAGCTGGAGATACAATAGAGTCACCAAAATTGGAAAAGCTGGTTTCCAACGCGGAGAAAGTTACGCAAGAAATCGAAAGAGCTATTCAGGAGCTCAAGAGTTCCGGGGTAATCATTGGAAATAAGGAAACAAGGGAGAAAAATGATGATGATCAAACGACATCCTCCAATGACAACCAAAGCCAATCTGAGAAAATTGTAGTGGTGGAAAATAAGGGAGATGATCAATTCGATTCTCAAAATTCGGTCTCAAATGCCATTTCAGCTCAACAGGAACTATTGCCTACAAAGGAGGAAACTGTGGCGGAGAATAGTGTCATTTTGCAAAGGCAAAAATCCGAATCAGAGTCTGAGCCTTCGTCAACAGTTGTTCAACATGTGAAGAGCGATGGTGAGGGTAAGATCAACATGTAGCTTTGATACACATATGCATATTAGATTATTTCCTGTTTCCCCTTAGGTAATACTTACATTTCCCTATTCAGTAATATTTTATTAAAATATCACAAAGATGCCCACACACGATACGCCCGCGTTGCATAAGCAAGCGGAAACGTGACTTGGAGTTGAATAGCGAGATTGTATTTGCTCCAGAAAACTCTTTTCCTGGATTAATTTTCTCGTTGAAGGAAAATGTTTGCACAAAAATGTTGCTCTCTTTTTCACTTACTCGTAGTAAAATGTAAATTTAGCATTTTATGATACACAGGCTTTTAGTAACAATATTTGCTTGAAATTGAGTTTTGAATATTCTTTTTTATTCGGATCTTCAATGCCATGTTCCAGTAGAATTAGACGTATAAAAAATATCTTTTTGGAATTTATGTCATAACTTTCCCATTTGATACTATCTAAGAAAGAATGTGTATATTTTTTATTATAATGTAGAACGTTAGAAAAGTAGAAAATAGGGAATTGAAATATCAGAGCTAATCAAAATGAATCTAGCAATAAGTCGACAAACCAGATTATATAATATGTCCTTTGCCAAATTTTGAACTGGAGATATGGTGAAGTTAGCAAGATTGTAGTATACATAGATTATACTTGGTCTATTCTGTAGACTAATTAATTATTTCTTTATTTGGTTTTTCTATCTTTATAAAATAACGTCTCTTCTTCTTCCACTTGTCACTGCTGTAAACTTCTCTGCACATAATTCTTTACTACTCACGAATTCGCCCTTTTCGTAAACTAATTACGAAATGCAATACAAACTAATTAAACACGCGAATATCAGAAGAAAGCTTTGTCGACGCTGTATCATCGGAGTCTGCAAGCAATACTAATTCTCCTCCGCCAACTCAAGTCGAAGTCGTAACAAAAACGGCTAGGGGAAATGAAATTAATGAGGATGATCAGGAATTGTTGTTAGAAGACGAGTATGACGATGAAGACGTCCTTGAAATAGAAATAGACGATTCGGAAGCTAACATCAGTGAATTTATTCAAAACTATGAAATCCTTCCAGCTCAAGGTACTCCAATTTCTGAAGAGGATGAAAATGAGGGTGATGAGCAAGAAAATGGAGAAGATGCTGAAGAGGAGGAACAAGCAGATAACGGTAAAGGTAGTGACCAGGCAGCAGTTACAAATACAGAAGCAATTTCTAAGGGGCAAATTGAACAACTGCTCACGACCTTGACCTCAACTTTCACAGAAATGGAGCAATTTGCCTACAAAATCAAAGAAAATATTGCTTCTGAGATTCAACAGCAATTGGCTGCAGCCAAAGTGAAAGCCTCCACTACATCTCATGATCATAGTGAAGGTAATCAAAAAAAATAACGCTATATGAAAATTTACTCGACCTCGTTTGTATAATGCAGATTTACAATTCTGTGGGGAAATCCATGAGGAAACATGAGAAAAGGAGCTTTTGTGAATTACGTATTATGGTGTCTTTATCATTGTGTTTTTTACTCTAGATGGTTCCTACGAACCCATAGCATTAGCTCCAGGGATTGAAGAGAATGTCAACAAGAAAGTTGCCAAGTATCAGAAGCTGGCTGCTAAGAAGAAGCAGAAAGTAGGTCGTCATAAATCCCCGGAGACTCGTGCATTCCAATTTGGAATGATCAAGGAACCTTCAGTATCTCCATTGCCATCGACATCCTTATCCCAGTTGGCTGGTGATGAGTCCCGAGCCGATGCTAAAGCCTCAGAGAAGACTGGTATTGATCATGAACAACAGCAACAAGAGGAAGATTCTCCAAATAACAAACCCGAGAAGCAGGAGCAAGCAGAAGATGAAAAGGTAGAGGAAACAACAACTCGATATGCAGATTACGAAGAAGTTGAAATAGGTCAGGAAGATGAGAAGGATGGAGGAGAAGATAACGTTGATGACAGAGATGGTAGTGAGCAGCTAGCTGGTGGTTCTGAAGAAGAAGAGGAGGAGGAAGGGGAATTTGTTGAGGAGGATGTGAATGAGTCAAGCATTGTTGAGGAAAGCGATGATGAGGAAATCATGTTAGAAGCTGAGGAAGGGCCAGAAGAGGAGTTGGAATTAAATCATGACGCTGAAATACAAGAGGGAGAGGAAGGTGAAGAAAATGACGATGGAAATGAGAATGAGCAAGTTTATGAAAACATGGAGATTTCCAATGCTGCTAGGATCACCCCAAGTGATACAGATAAGGTGATAGTTACTGGAAGTGGGGTCGTCGTAGCAAAGGCAATTAGGAATAGTAGCAACACCAATGGTGGCAACAATAATGGGGACATAGTTATCATGGCGGAGGAGATAACAACCAACGAAAACGTAATTAAAAACATATCAAGTTAAGTTCATATTATTAAATCGATAGCATCCAGTTTTTTGTTTTATAAGCTATCTTATCATTTATTATAGGAAAACAATGCAACAAAGAATGACATCATCAGAGAAAAATCTGTGGAAGTTGAAGAGGTAGGTAGTGAATTGGGGATCTTATTCATTTGCTTCTTACTTTGTTAGTTACAATTATTTGCAACTCCAATATCTCCTATGTAATTACAGCTTCAACTGGAATAATTTTTTAAAAGTCAGCATTATAATTATACATGTTGTGTCAATGTTAAAACCTTCTTGTCTGTTAGACTCCAGCCGATAGACTGATCAAAGAGGGCAAAGCCGAAACGAAAGAGCATGCTGAGCTCGCTCTACAACTTATAGAAATGAGCTTTAGCGAAGATGATGCGCTTCACGCAGCCAAAGAATGTGGCTCACTTTGTGGAGCACTCAGCTTTCTACAACAAGAATGTGATCTTTGCACTGGAAAGTTTAGTGCACGAGAGGTAACCTGCAAAATTACTACTTTCATTAGAAAAAGTATAAGTAAATAGGCATTATGCGTTACAAACCAAACAAATGAGCTACGCTGCATATACATATATTGGCATTTTATAATAGTAAAGAGCATTTTTAGACAAACTATGTCAAACCTATTTTTAGCTTTGGTAGACTTTGGTGTGTGAGCAGGAAGGAAATAGGAATGTTCAATATAAACTTGATTTTTCTTTAGCTTAAAAATTCACACTGTTAACGTGGTTTTCACATTGAATTAATTTTTAGATGGTCTCAATGCTCCGTTGTACTCATCTCTGCTGTAGAACTTGTGCTCGAGACTATTTCACAGTTCAAGTCCGTGACAAAACTATTCTAGATGCTACATGCCCTTTCTGTGCGGAGCCATCAACACTTGCTGATGATGCTGAGCTTGCAACCGAGTACTTCAATCATTTAGACATTTTACTCAAGAATCTGCTTGATGGGAAGCACCATGAAATGTTTCAACGAAAGTTGAGAGACTGGACGCTTGCCAAGACCCCTAATTTTAAATGGTGCTCGAAGGTATGCGTATAAATACGTATGAAAATGGTTGTTTGTACAATATTAATGGCTCTTGACATGAAATTAACATGGGGAAATGTAAACATTGGAGTTTGCTCCTCTCTATTTGTTGTTTTTTAACAATTTTTCTTCCTCCTCAATTGGCATTGATGATGAATATGTGTTAATGATGAGTGCAGTGTTCGTCAGGGTTCATTACAGAGCCACTTCAGACCAGACTTGTCTGCCCAGATTGTAAAGCAGTAACTTGTGCAGTTTGCATGGAGCCGGTATGTATGTATGAAAATGTAAAAAAAATGCCACGATATGAATGACTCATGTCATGATGTACACAACGCCATAATATTTCTAAGCTCGTTAACCTGATTTTTTAAAACATCCGTGGTGTTTTATAGTGGGATAAAGTCAACCATGATCATCGGGACAATAATGCAAGCGGCTCGGTAAAGCTTTGTGACACAACCCCAAAATCGATTATTGAGTATCTCAACGCAAACTGTATAGAATGCCCCCGATGTCATAGCTGTTATGGTTGTGCTTATCTGCGAATAACAAAAATGCGAACAAAAAATCTTCAGATCTGGCTGCTATATATCAAACATTGTGCATCATGTTTCATCGTAGTCATTAATACGTTAATCGGCTTAGGGTTAAATACACAGTTGTACTAAAAGACAAAAAAGATACATATATGGGTAGATTAGATGATATATGCAAAATGACAGTTAGCAATTATACCAGTAAAACATTAAACGTTGCTTACGTCCATGTTTTTTATTCAAACAAACTCAGTTTCTAATCAACTTGGATTGTAAAGAGGTATGTTTTACAGTACGCTATGGATATGAAGACAGACAAATTAATCGTCGTGTTTACTAATTGAACATAATGTCTTTGTGTAGTTCACATCATTTCCCTTTATAAACTTACCAAAAGGCATGCTCTAGTTCCGTGTTATGAAATGATGATGATTTATATATATGTTTACGATATTATTTAAAAAATAAGATGACAATTAGCTGTTGAATATTTATTTATCATTTGAGTATAGTTACGTAAGCGTATGAAATAGAATTCTGTATTGACACATAGACAAAGGATAATACTATACATAAGCTTTAAGCTACTTCAAGCTATTCAGTAAAATATATACATAAGGTCTATAGGACTTTATACCTATGTATACTTTATGCTTTTTTGCGTTTTCGTAAAAGTAAATCATCCTAATAATAAAAATAGGAGTATGTATCAATAAATCCATCTCTGTATTTGTACATTTTTGTATTTTCCAGGAAAATGCAATTCCATACTTCAAAGAAAATTCTGGAGAGGATCAGTTGCCGGCCTCTGCTGAAGGAGATGGGAATGAAACTGTTAGAGTAAAGCAGAGGGTTTGTCATGTTCCAATTCAGAGAGAAACCAGTGATGGATTTGCAGATGATATTTGCGGAAAGGAAGCCCCAGAAGGATATGCTACTGTTTGCAAGTATGTCAATATCAGAATAAATTGAAAAATTCCTGGTGGATTTCTGCATTCATAAGAATATCTGCCTCAATTGCAAAATTATATATGCATTGAATGCAAACATAAAAGCATCGTTTTGATTTTTAGAACTCATTATATTGAATATTTGGGACTCCTCATCTGGCAAAATCATCTCGACCCAATTACAATCCTAACAAATGATGATTTAGAAGTTATCGTACGACGAGCATACAAAAGGCATCCTGGAAGACCAAACTGGCTGTCTGACGAAGGCTTCCGTAAACGTCTGTTGAAAGTAGGCTGTTTAGTTTTGGTCATATTGACTTGTACATTTGTAAAAAACTTCATGGAAGAATTATTTTAATGCGTGGTGTGATATATATGATACTTTCTTGTATTCAGGTGATCAACGACGAAATCCCACTTTAAAGTCGCTCTACAAACCAAAATCCGATTACAACTTACGGACTCTAAAAAATACTACGTATATATTATCGATATTATATCGCATTTTACTTTTATTTTCTATGTTTGTAGTAGGACATCTTTACAGTCTAGATATGTAAGTATTACTAAATAGTATAATTCTCACGTTAGACAATATAGATACTAGATTTCCCCTTTATTACCTTTTCGGCGATTTAACATACATTTGTGTATAGTACATACGCAAGAGGTTCCACTTAACTTCCTTTTTAGCTTACTCTGCCGCTTTAATATCTTCGCTTTCGTTTCCTACTTCTATATGCATATCCCAAAGTTTTAACAGCAATATTTACAGTATGCACATTAATATAATGTAAACATATATCGTTGCGACAAACCAACGTAAATTATGAATTTTCTGGAGTTTTACTTTTTATCCCTGGAGGAGTCAACTAGTTTATAATGTTAGATACAATTTAAGAATATAAAACTGCAGCAGTTCTTGCATAGCTAAACCATATTGTATACAGTATATAACATAAAGTATTTAAACTGTAAGTTATTGTTTATTTAATAAATACTGTCAATTGATGACTGCCACTATATTCAAAAGTTGTTCAATTTAACATGATCTTTATTATAAAAACCATCTTCATCGTTTCTCCCTATGTCTTTCTCCTTCAGGTTTTGAAAACAAGAAACGCGTTAAAAAAATCACACCGGGTTTTTTCCATTGTTATGAAACACAAGTCGTGTTGGACTGCACGTAGCTCCGTGAAGGTTAAAATCGGGTCATCTTGCATGCAAAGCTGTTGGTTGGATTTTAAGCAGTTTTAACAGGAAAATACATAATAAAATATAGTCAGTAATGTATTCTGCGACATGTAATGTGACTTTTGCAGTTGGATGCGCCTCATCGCAACTTTTATCAATATCACCTTCAATTTTGTCGCCATTCCTCAACTGAAACTAACTATAACGTATCTATAGGCATCTTAGAATACGGATATATGGTTACTCTTGAGCAAATGACATTGTCTCAATAAAATCGTACGATCACTTTTGTCAACCAGTGGCCTTCATGCCCCTTCAATCTAGAGTTTTGATTGGCTGGAAACCAGATTTCTTTGTGGGATGGTCACAAACTTTAAGATGATAAGCGTCAGTTCATTTTATATAACGTATATTTTTTATAAAATAATTTCGTTTAAGTAGGTATAAAATACATGGAGGATGAACAAGCCTTATTTATTTATTGAGCTGCTTTGAATTTAACGTGGAAGAATGCTCAAGTATCATGAGGATGGCTGCAATCGGCTGCATAATAGGTATGTAGGTATAAGTTATATAACACAATGTATATTACGGGAATTTGAAGTCTAACATTACCGTGCTATAATTGAATGCAATACGTTGTCATGTTCTATCAACCACGCAAGACTAGCTAAATAATTTCGTATTTTAAATATCCATCTTGCGAGACCCAGAATTGCAAAGGCTTGGACAATTATGCTTCATTGGATCCCAATCGTCCATCCCAACTACAGGGTATTGTCGATCAATTACTATCACATCATTTGGCACATTATAGTTATCTGGCATGAAAATTTACAGTTTGGTTTTAAATCGCTAAAGTGATATTCAACTTTTCAGCCATATACGAATCGGAGGTTTGCAAAAAATGAAAAATTTGTTACGCGACTATGCCTGTGTGTGTATTACTTCTCTGGAATGGTGGTTTTGGAAAGTTTGAGGAAACTGAAACGCATATTTAAGCTGTTTTATGGGTTTATTTTTCAACTTCCACAGGAAAACATCAGAAAAAACAACTAGTCATCCCCTCCTTGTCAACTTCAACCCTTTCCATATCGACAAAACAATATTTTTGGGGCAAACTGCGTCGTAGGCTTTGGATTTATCAATCTTACATGTTTATAAATATTGTCAATCGGTAATAAAAGTACTTTAATGAATTCCACAGCAGATTTTTTTTTCATCGCAGCACATATTTTTTTGGCAAATGCAAATAATGTTGTATTGTTGTTGTACTACCGTACTACGACCTAATGTTAATAGCCAACCCTTTTTTAAGAACGTAAGTAACTTTAGTAGCTTTGTACTTAGTAAAAAAATGTCACAACCAGACAGTTAACGACTTTCCTTGTTTTGTTTTGACCTAAAACGTCACATTAAGTGCGTCGTGGTGAACAAACTACCCTCACTGATTATGCTTGTATTTATGGACAATCTATTGATAAATACATATGACAAATGCAAAGGATATTGGGATGATCGATAAACCACACGCGCTGGTCGGTGGTCTTCATATTGCTGAAAAACAAAGCACATTTTTATCTCATAAAGCAACTTCGACATATTGCTATGATCTTTAAAATAAACTCTTCTATTGTACCTGAAAATTTTGTGGTGTGTGGACTTCTTTTCGACCAATGAACGTAAAGGTAAACGGCACATACCCCCACTGTACTCCAATTATATTCTACCAAGACTTCAAAGGGATAAAATACGAAGGGGGTTACTTTTGTTAGGTGTTGGTTTGCTCAGCTTGTTTGACTCTCCGCGTCATTCATCAGATCATCGTTGAAAAAACTGGATATCTTATCTATCATTGTTATCTCGAACATTTATCTGCAAAACAATATACGTAACAGAGAGAATTCTAGCAATATCGATATTAAAGTTGAAAAATAAGAAGTTTGCGACAAGAAATTGACGTAGGGATGAATATATGTGTATATATATATATAATGGCCCGTCGCCATTTGGTGACATGTGATGATGAGCGTTCCACGACAGGTTCTTGCTTCACATTCTTGAAAAAATAACATATATAGATCTCTTTTTGTATTAAACAGAAAATGAAACCACATTATTTCACCCTGGTCGCATAATGTTGGCTCCAAAGAGACACCTTTCAATTAGCAAAAGTATATAATATATTGAATACTTGTGCTCTTCTTCTTGATACATATACCTGTTACAATTTAACTCTTTTTCCCCTTTATGCAAATCATGAAAAGGTGACACAGAGATTGGAGGCAGTGCGACGGTAAATAAAACGTGTAGAAAGTTGAGTACCTGAGCTCAGTTCAAGTTATACATTCACTGCATACATTGTATTCTCTTGTGTCTTTTACACTTATCTAAAGATACATTTAATAGCACCCCAAAATAGTTACAATAATCCTTATTTCATCCAACTTGTATCCAATTTTGTTTCCAAAAGGTGCTAAATTTGAGAAATCTTCTCATTATTAGTATAAAAGACCAGTTACGAAAGCGACCTTCAGACAACTCTCAAGAAAATCCGTAGCATACGGAAAAAGCGGTCTGTCACCAAAGTAGAATATATTTAATCTTATTAAAAGTACTTCTTTCCAAAATCCTTATGGTTTTGGTGCAATAAATATTGTTTTGGTCAACCGCAAGCTCTCATCACCTTTTCCGAAAGTACCATAATAAACCATAACCATTCTTATAATATCTTTTGTTGTGAAGTAAATATAAAAAGACCTACCCCATTTATAACAATTTTATGTTACCCTGTATAAAATTTCTTTACTTCTATATAGAAGTCAGCAATGCCATAATAAGTCAGTTGTCCCAACATATATAGCATAAACTATAAGCTTATTTACAACAACAAGATTACAAACTACGACTGCATTTTGGCATTATACCTGAGAGATAATTGCGTGTGAACTGCAGAATACGCTTTCGTCAAAGGAATTTTTAATATGATCATAATTTGAGAAGACAATTATAGAGAAGCAAAAGTCGACCTGGAGCCCATACTCTTACATCAATTCCCATTATTTATCACTATTACCACTGGCACTGGTTGCCTTTAAGAGTGTTCTTCATGAAGTTCTTGTCTGTTATTGTGGATAACTCACCGACGACGTTTTGTGCCTTCGCCCACCCATACTTTGTGTTTAAGTATTACAATAACCCATACTACTGCTATCCATACATTGTTCCTGAGACCATTACGTGAATTTGGGGCAAGTATTGTGCAGAGAGAAATTCAGACATTATAAGAAGAAGTTTTTACAAGGCAAACTTACTTCTTATTGCAATCTGCTTTAATTGCTGATTGGAAACCAAGGCGGAAGAAAGCTAAATTAATTTAGCTGCGCTGCCTAGAGTTTTTTGTGGGCACTGTTGCTTCTTTTTTAAGAAAAGCATTTTTTCCACAAGGGTCACACTCCAAAACTGTGAGTAAATATGCCCGAATCTTTTGTGGCTTACAACAATAACCTTTCGATTATTGGAAGTGAGCAAACTCATCATAATGTGCAACAGCAAAGGAAAAATGTTTGGAACGCCCGAGCCTCCGAGTTTGCCAAAAGCACTTTCAATCCTATTCGGTCTATTGTGGATAGCATGAATTTAGAGCCACATCCCGAGAAGCACATGATTGCCCTATCAATCGGTAAGTATGCATTTATATGATGAACTAGAATAATCTATTCATCCCTATTATACAGAAGTGAAATCATTGATTTAGAATAGAGTCGCCATGTCTGATTTTTCATCTTGTTGGTGACATATTTTTTATTCATGCATTCACGATCCTGTCACCGACTTAGTGGCGTCGCTTATGCAACTTTGTCAAGTAGTTGATCATTGATCTTATCATAGATAACCTACACGTTAATGTACCTTTTCACCTTGTACATAAATGTGGTTGTACCAGCATATCAAAACAAAAATGTGGAATAACAAGTCATCCATTTATACCGTAGGTCATGTAAGAAAAATTTTCCAAAGTATTTTTATATAAAAACCTGCTCCCAAAAACAAGTGATAGATAGGTAAAAAGCCTTTTCTTAAAAGTTGGTTTATCAACAATCATCTTCTATCAAGCTTAAACTTCTGAATAAAAATAAGTTTGTCAAACAAACTGGTTTATCTCTAATGAGCTAGGCTTCTTTTATGTAGGTACATACAATTCATACATACATACAATTGTAAGTACGAACAAAGAAGCGATGTTAGACAACAGAATCACGCCGTATTAGGTATTGGTAGTTTGAATAGACGCAGACAAGTTATAGGGAAATGTTATTACCATTACTAAGTAAATATTATGGAGAAGGAAACATTTTAGGAGCGATACATGTCGGTAAACATCAAATGTTCGAAACGTACACTTATTTATGTTCGTGGGAATATCCGTCTTTTATACGTGCAAATTATTGTTGTTTCACACTTGCGATTTACCCCTCTGTTCATTGATGTTCGATTTTAGACAAGGAAAAATGCATGATATAAAAGTTAATTTGTCGTGGTACACATTTCACACTACACACCTCGTAGGTATATAGGAGTAAGCATGTAATTAATTTGAAAGTAAAATTCTACTTCAATCTCTTTCATAATAATGTTTTCCCAGGGGATCCCACCATCTTTGGAAACTTGAAACCACACGAGGCGATCATTGATGCGATTCAAAATGCAATTACGACCATGAAATTTAATGGCTACGCCCCAACTCTGGGTTATGGGGAGGCAAGGGCAGCTGTCGCTGATTACTATTCAACACCGACTGCTCCTGTTACGCCAAACGTAAGTAAAATGCAAGTTTGTTGTCCTTGTGAAAAACCTGATGCTGATGATGTGATGATCCTCGAATTAGAACTGGACGCTCATTAAATAATCCCATGGACGAGTTTTCCTCATAACAAAATTTGTTGCGAAAAAACCTGTTCCTGGTAGTATTAAGAACCAATTTTTATTGTATTATAGGATGTGATACTCTGCAGTGGTTGCTCACATGCGCTGGACTTATGTATCTCAGCGGTTGCATCCAGGGGCCAGAATATCCTTATGCCACGACCTGGTTTCTCCATTTACAGGACTTTAGCTAATGGTTATGGAATCAATACGAAGCATTACAACCTATTGGTAAGTAATTTTTATTGCCAGACTATATAATAAAAAATATAATGATTGTTACACAACTCCTATTATGTCATGATTGCCATGTTATATCATACCTTGGATTTTTAACATAGCCCGAAAAATCATGGGAGGTTGACTTGGAACACTTGGAATCACTTATTGACAAGAATACGGCAGCTATTATTGTAAATAATCCGAGCAATCCATGTGGCTCCGTTTATAGTGAGCAGCACTTACGTGAAATTTTGGATATTGCGGAACGGAACTGTGTTCCAATCATTGCAGATGAGATTTATGACTTTTTCGTAAGTATTCATACTCATACTCTTCATAAATAATGCAAGTCTTTCAGAATCTTCCCTTTCATCCCAGAATGTTCATGTATTTTAATGTAGGTCTTCAAAGGCGAAGTATTTCATCCACTTGCCACCCTCAGCACTAACGTTCCAATCTTATCATGCAGTGGCTTAACCAAGCGTTACCTAGTTCCAGGATGGCGCATGGGATGGATCTTGATTCACGACAGGAACAACGTGTTTGCGGCTGAGGTTCGTGACGCCTTGCAATCTCTGAGTCAGCGGATTATTGGAAGTAATACGTTGGTGCAAGGTGCCCTCCCTGAAATTCTTAGGAATACCCCGCAATCCTTCTTTGATGATACTATTGCTCAAGTTCAGGTAGCTGCATCATACTAAAGATTTAGAACAATTAAGATTTAGATGCCCTTTTCTAACCATTAATCATTTTTGTATGACATCAAACCTACAGGCGAACGCTGAACTTGCATACGACAAGCTTAGAATGTGCCCTGGATTAAAACCTGTTAAGCCCAAGGGTGCTATGTATTTGATGGTAAGCTTGATAACCAATAACCCCTTAAGTTATGATTTCATTGGCATCTACTAATTATTGTTTCCTGTACTTTCAGGTTGGCATTGACATGGCAAGGTATCCAGAATTCGCAACCGAGTTCCAATTTGTAGAACGACTTGTCTCTGAACAATCCGTGTGCTGTCTTCCTGGAAAGGTTTGTTCATATGCAATCAAACGACAAATCCTCCATTCCTGCTATTTTGCAACATTTTATGCTAATGACAAACAACATTTTACTTTGCATTTCCGCAGTGCTTTGAATACGCTGACTACTTCCGTATCGTGCTAACCGTACCTGAAGAGCAAATGCTAGTGGCACTTGATCGCATTCAAGAATTCTGTCACGCTCACTACATCACAAAAGACATGGACACTCGCCATCACACTACCATGGCTCTCACCACCATGCTAGAATCCTCTGAAGAAGAGGACCAAATGGAAATCGAACGTTCAACAAATATTGCTAACTTTAGACCTACAAGTCAAGCCACAAAATCATAGTTTAAACCATTTCTCCCAACTTTTTATACTCCTTATTCCACACAAAGCATTTATATCCTCATTTATATTACTTACAAACATATACGCAAAAGCATATAGCATTCTATCAATTTAAACCAACATATTCTATCTATACATAAAAAATCTACTATTAGCTTAATAAAACACATTACAAACTTTACTTCTCTTCAGTCTCATCATTTATCTTGGCGTCATTTATACCATAGGAATAGGTATATACACATTTAAAAGCATCATCATAATCTACAGCCCTACCTAACATTAAGCTTATCATATGAATTCCTTTGTCTCTTCAAGCAATATACATACTACGCATTCTTATGCATTTACCCAAACCCATTCCATACTTCCATTGTGACTTAGTGACGCTTGCTCCATCCTTGTGTATCATATACGAACTGTGTAGAGCAATAGCGATTGGTTTATTCTTTGTACTGCTATTCAGTCAGACTGACTTTTGTATGCTGTATGCCGGTTGGTGATTCACTTCATTTCATATGTAAAATGTAAACTCAAATAACGTGTGTATCTTGTTTTGTTTATATATTTTTGTCAGGTTTAGTCATTCCGAGAAAAACATTTTATCTGTGATTAAAATGGTAAGAGATCTTTTGTAGTAAATATAGCGATTGTATTGTCAAGTTATTTTAGATAAATTACTAAATTGTAACGTTTGTCAGTTTGGAGGGGAGAGGTGAGGGGAGTTATTGTGAAGACGTATTTTTTTGTTACGCCAACAGCTAAATAAATTCATAATTAAATAATTAATTGGGGTATTACATCATATTATGGGATCTTCCCAGTCTTCAGTGTTCCAGTCGCAGTCTTTATATAATTTAAGAGAGGAGGAGGAAGAGGTAAGGAATTTGGTATTTTTGTAGTGGGTGGAAGGAGGATTAATGAATTGATAAGGGATTTGATTGATTGATATGACATTGTGTATTGTGGGGTTTAGAGTGACACCACGAGCGACTCGGAGGACGACGACGGGATGTCGGAGAAACGGAAGGATGCGGATACGCCAAGGAATGGGGATGAGGAGTCGAAGAAGATAAGGATGGACAGTGGGGGAAGGGATGATGGTGGATCAGGGGATAAAAAGGAAGAGGGGGGTAAGAAGTCACCGGAAGTTATTACGTTGGATTCTGGTTCTGAGAGTGGGGAAGACGAGCAAATGGTATTCAGAACTCCACGTGGCTCTCCAGATTTGGTTGTCTTGGATTCTGATACTGAGGATGATGAAGGAGGAGGAGGGGACAAAAGAAGCAAGTCACCAGAAGTGGTTAAGGTGGGGGGATCTCCGAAGCAGAGCCAATCGTCGGATGACTTTAGTTATGAGGAAGATGATGAGGACTTTGAGGTGATTGCTCCGTCGGCTGAAGCCCGACGTGAGAAGATTTCTAAAGTTGAAGTTTTGAATACGGAAGATGAAGTACGGGGAGAGATGAAGAAAATGGTGGAGGAGGTGGAGGAAAAGCTCAGACTGGGGTATTCTTTGGTGGCTGCACTTCTAGACCATTTTTCTTGGGATACGCAGATGTTATATGATAAGTATTACAGTGAAGATAAAGATGAGTACTTTGGAAGACATGGATTTGCTCTACCGACGACGACACAAGAAGATAAAAGGAATTTTAATAGTGCCAAGTTGCCGTCTGATGGAAATGAAAAGGAGTGTGAGATTTGTTATATGCCGTTTACTCCAAAAGAGTCGCATGTTCCTTCTTGTGGTCACGTTTTTTGTCCAGATTGCTCTTTTCAGTATATTGTAGAAAGAGTTGCTCAAGGAAGTTTACCGATTGGTTGCCCGTCCCCGGAATGTAAATTTATATGGCTTGAGGACTACACTAGAAGTTTAATCCAATCTGATGAGAGCCTTGTTTCTAAATTTGATCGCTTACTTCTAAACGAGTTCATAGGCAAGATTAAAGTTTTCAAGTACTGTCCTCATACGAATTGTAACAAGATCTGGAAGCTCAACGGAACCATTTGCCGCACTGATGGTCATGAATTGGAATGTCAATGTGGGGAAGCATTTTGCTTTGAATGCACAGATTATTGGCATTTCCCGTTAAACTGTTCTTTAACTCGTAACTGGACTAAAAGGGTCTCCAACGACTCAGCAAATGCTACATGGATTCGGGCGAACACAAAACCATGTCCGAACTGCAGTTATTCTATTGAAAAAAATGGGGGGTGCAATCACATGCATTGTCGAAAATGTAGACACGAATTCTGTTGGATTTGCTTGGGTATTCCTCCTTTTCCTATTCATAATTTATAAATCATTTTAAAATAAAATTTAAGTACTGAACTCAATTTATTATAATCTTGATATTTGTTGTACTTGAAATATTGCAGCACAGTGGTCTGCCCATCGTGATGCGTACAACTGCAATCGGATCAGACAAGATGTGGATCTAGCGCAAAGCTCGGCCCGTCAATACTTCCTGCGCTTTGCAAAAGCTCACGATAGATTTCGAAATCATGGGGATAGCTACATTCTGGAGAAGAGGCTGTTGGAGTCGGCAGACGATCGTATGGAGGAAATCCACCAGGCTTGTAATATGAGTTCGTGGTCAGAAGCTTTCTTTTACAAAGAGGTATTTGCAGGGTAAATATTTCAATTTCATTGTTTAAGAAACTTAATACTAAATACTTACGAAAATGATTTGTTTGTGTAGGCTGTTAAAGTTCTTCTCGCCTGTCGTAGACTACTACAATACTCATTCGCTTTTGTATTTTTCTTAGAGGATGGATTATCAGAAGTCGAAATTTTCGAAAATAATATGATAAACCTACATGAGTCAATTGAGACCTTGTCTGGCTACCTAGAGAATAAAATTACTGCTGCAGAGCTAGGCCAGAAGAAAGATGTTGTCTTGAATCTGACCAATTATTGCAGAGAAAGGCGAAAGGTTCTAATTAAACATGTGGAAGAGGGAACTGAAAAGGATAAATGGGTATACAAGAAGGATCTCATGGAGAATTAAATGATTTTAAATAAGCTATAAACACAGAAAAATCGCCATTTTAAATGAAATTCGAGCAAAGTAATAAAAAACCGTGTATACTCATTATTGATAAGCTATATATTAGAAGTACTATAATTTATTTTTATTATTACAGTACCTTTTCTCTCTGTAAAATAGTTCGTTTACTAAAGTAAGAATTCCAACTTTTACAAACCATTATGATAATTTTTTTTATTCCTTTCTTCATTTTTGTATTATGTATTACATCATCATTGGGCCCTTAACTATTGTGACATAAAATATGTTGTTAGAGACGATTGCATTGAAAATCAAGACACTGTTCCAGTATATTAAATTGTATATCATAATATTTAAATAACGTATTATTATAGTTAAGCTTCTAAATGCGAATGACCAGAAGTGTCTTCCCTTTAACAAGAAGATATTGACCGTTTGATACAATGCAGCATAATAATAACAGTACATTTAAAATCTTGGCATATTGTTTTAGAATATTGCATTATATTGCATAGCATCATCATCAGTACCATACCATATTTCTTTTCAAGTAATTCCTTTTCCGATGTCATTGGCTTTTACTTATATATAATGCCTTTCAACGAGTTGCCCTGCTTCTTAATTCTTTCTTACGATTTCCACCATTCCGATTTATTTTCGATTTTGCTGAAAGAAATAAACATTAAGAGATGGATAAAGAATCTAAAATATAGCTGTATAATATCGGAAATAATAACAATACATTATTTATATCTGGTAAATTTTCTATTTGAAATCATAATATTTTGTATTGGCACAATAATATAAACAATATAACGTGTTACAGTGCTAAGGGCTTACCCCTCACTTATTTTTGAAAAACAAGGATTAGTTTCACTAACTAATTAATCATCAGTGCAGTTGTATTTTTATAGCTGATACATAGTTTGTAAAAAAGTATACTCAACACAGGAGTTAATAATAATATAAACCATACTGTTGTAAACAATAATTATTCTCAAGATTACATACAGGAAATCACTGTAAAATCAACTTACTTTCAAAGGACAGTTGGTAAAAAAGGGCGTGACAAAATTTCATACGTTGAAGATAGCATTATTACCTTGCATTTTGTTAGTAAACATGATAGATCATACGTGTAAGATGAAACTTACTGAGTAAAACACACACACAACTCATTAAAAACTTTCATTCTTCATCAAATTGTTGGCATGATGTTGGCATCAGCAGAAAATCAACGATTTCATTTTCACGGTTAAGTTAAAACGCCATACCCTATGGTTGTTTCTGTTTTCATCAGTCAAAAAAACTGAGATTACATTTCGAATGTAAAATACTATTGCATTATTAAAGATAATATAATCATAATAAAAAGAAAAGAGATAATTAAAAATTGCATTGATGACTAAATCATGAGCAACATATCGAAACCAGTTTCAACATAAGTCTGAGCTTATCGACGTGGCATATTTTTCCTCCTGCTCTTATTATGAATTGCGTAAACATACTTTGACTGGATACTTTAGCATATTATTATTGTTTCTTTGTTATAGTTCTTTTCTTGCATTTCATTATGCACTTAAAACTGATAAATAAAATTTACAAGATGGCTTCTTATAAGAATACATATATAGCGTTTCAAGCATACCTTGCATACACCTTCAGCTTTCCTAATTTTATGGCTTTCTTTTTGATACACATGAGAAACTTCTACATTTTGTCAAGTCCCATGCTATTTTGTATCTGGAGTTTTTTAAAGTTTAATCTTGTCTAGAATATTTTTGTAATCAATAAGTGGCAGGTTTTCAGTGTACAGTACATCTCACAATACAGTAAATATCAGAAAAATGACTTCATCAATGCATAGGAAAACTAAAAACACCTTTCTGAGCAACTCTTGATTTGGTACTTATTACGCTATTTTAACAATACCGTCATATAGTGCAGCAATCCGATCCGTCATCCGTAACATTTAGGTACTGTCACTAATCATGTTTTTGCGAAATGCGATGCCCAATATTTTGCGACGCGCGTTTTTATACAGACATTGTTAAATATTATGCTTACTGCTTTAACCACATATTATTCTTCGTAAACATATTAAATTTAAAATATTATTACGACATGGCTTTTATATGAAGGTAGTAGTAATAGCGTAAACCATTATTATTATTTTTCTCTAAAGTCAACGACACAGCAGTTTTTGTTTTCACTTAAACATCAACAACCATTAAAAGAGTATTTTTCTTCCGTATGTATCGTATTTAAATCTTTGTCAATAAAACCCTAATTTAAATGCGTTGCATTAATCACTCGATCATAATCTTATATATATTTCACTATATACTACTTAATTCAACACGTCAGTTGCTAGTCTCCATCCTTTCCGTCAGCCGTTACTGATGATGGACCGGAATAATTGACACGGAACTGATCTATAGATTGAAAAACACAACAAGGTTTTGAAAAAAAATACAAAAGAGATCGGGAAATAAAATTAAGCATAACAACTTACGTCTTGTCATCTCTTCCATAGACCCTTCTTTACAGTCAGGTCCAAGATGGGTGCTTGCTCCACAGTTATAACAAGAAATTTTTCTCGGTCGATGTACCGTTTCCACTAATTCCTCTAATGGAGGCATTACAGCTACGTCAACATTCACTGGTGATAAACTACTGTTACCTGTAGACATTAAGCAAAATTAAAGAATCTAACAATCAGCTCCGAAAAAAACAGACATACCAGACACCATCTTGGTCATGTTTGTGTTTTAATTTTTCTGTTTGTCACAGGACAAGACAAAAAAGCGTGCAATTAATTTTTATAGAATACCAAAACCAGTGGGAAAAGTATCCCTTGTAAAAAATATGCCTAAACTAGGTCACCTGCTGCTAACTAACCAAGTTATACTAACCAAACAATATATATCCAAAGACTGACGGACCTTTTTGGCTTATCTCAAGACTTTATTACTGATCACAGATATTTTTATTGTTTCTGTTAATAGCTAAACTTAAACCAAAAAGTGGATCCTAATCACCAGTTACCTACCTAAGGCACCACCGATATCAAGGATAACTCCCCGATTATTTCTACTAGGCTGCGAAGGGGTCGGTGCTACTGCGTAACAACCTATGGGAAGAGGCTGAAGGTTAGCTGCTCCACCTCCTCTGGCATATGAGCCACCATTTCCACCACCGTGGCTATCGTGATGGTTTGGTATCGTCTTAATGGACTCTGCTCCCCCGGTTGATGAATTGGTTCCTCCCCCATTCCCATGTAAACTGGTAGATTTAGAGTTTTCTTTGGCGTTAATAACTTTTCCTGTTGAAGGCGGACTGGAGAAGCTCTGAGGTATCGTGAAAGGGAAGGAAAAGTGTGGAACACCAGCGGGATTCATCATAATCTCTGTTGAAGGTGGCATAGGAGGACCACCAGCTCCTATTGCAGCTGCACCCATAGGACTAGGATAGTACGATGAGGTCATGTACCCATTTGGTAACTGTATATATGCCCCTGGATGACCATAAATTTGGGGTCCATTTATATGATATGGTAACTGATTTAAAGGGTAATTATCCAACACCGCACCATCACCAAGCAAACCATCTTCACCTTTAGCAGCAGTCTGCATTATTTGACCACCTTTCAACAAGCAAAAACAATATTTTTTTGATTTACGAGTTTATTTTTAAATATGTGTGGGAATTAACAAATCTACGTCTTTGTCTGTGAAAAAAGGCTGTGTCGGTCGTGCTTAGCATGCGATGGAGTTCCATACAAATATCTTAGTTTAAAAAACTTAACGTTCAACTCAAACAAAAAATACAGTAGCTGAGAATGGTGAAGTGATAAGTCAGGTAAAAGTCATATTTTCACAGCAATTTTTCAATAAATACAAAATAGCTACTAAATGAGCTTCTGAATCGTACCTGCATTAGATGAGGAGTTCATTCCTACAGGATTAGCGATGATAACAGAATTATTAGCACTAATATTATTAGGAAGTTGGTTTCCAGGTAAAACACTACCAGCACCAGTTCCACCACCAGAGTTTGTGAGGGCATTAACAAGCCCATTAGTTATATGATGGTAAGGTTTACTTGTAGTTCTTTCCTGCTGTTGTGAACTCTTAGGTGGATTAGCACTAACTACTATTTCGTTGGTTCTATTGTCTTTTGTTTCAGACACTTCATCACCTTTACCACTTGTACTCTGAGAATTATGAGGTCCAACAACCGGCATGCCTAACCCACTTACACCACTCACATTATTTCTTCTTTTTGGCGTGTTCTGAAGCGGCGTTTTCTGACGGAGGGAGCCATGTACACTGTGTCCCCGTTGATCAGCCCCCTTCATAACCATTTGATTGCTAAGCATTGCATTGGCATGAGGCTGAACGTAAGGAACCCTTGTTAATACACCCTGAGACTGGGCTCTGTATGCGGCTGCTGCATTCATGCCTCCATAGGAAACATTCATGTGCTGAAAGCACGGGTAACTATTTTGTGATGGAGGTAGGCTGTTATGGCTATTATGAGCACCATGAGTTTGGGCAAAAGCAACCAACGGTGTGGTTGACGACATGGAATGTGAGACTATGCCACCCACACTATTTACAGATGTTGGCGTCTGCTGTTGTTGCTGCATATGCACAGGAGGTGGTCCCATCATTTGTGGTAATGCCTGTTGATGCTGCGTCACAGATATCACCGACGATGATACAACCGTGCCTGGATGATTTGAGAAAGACTGATTAGATGCAGTTGTGTTTTTCTGTTGTCCTCGAACTGACGGAGGAGGGGGATGATGTGACTGCGACTGATGATGTAATGAGCTTGAGGATGTCTTGATTGAATTTGACGAGGAATTAGTGTTGTTATTACCGTTGCCACTACTGGTAGTGGAAGTGGAACAGGACGCTGAAGAGGTCGCTGTGGTTATCACCAAACCAGAACTAGTGTGAATCTCAGTCTTGACAATAGTAGATGAGCTGCTACTACTAACAGAAGCAGCGTTGCCACTACTACTAGGCCCACTGTATGGAACCGAGCTTCCACTTGAAGTCACCAAGAATGTTGAGGTGTGACCAGTAAGCGAAACGGCTTGAACTGAAGTACTATTCGGCACTCCAGACGGGGGAGACTGGCTCCTACTCGGAGTTAATGACTGGGGTGGGCTTTCGAAAGGTGAGGATTCCGGACTGTTCCAGTCGCAGTTTTCAGATGATTCTTCAGAGTCACCGTCTACGCTATTCGCCTCGCTTTGGAAAGGAACTGACGAGGTACGCGAAGGTGTTGACAAGCAGCTCTGTTGAGATAACGAGTTTGACGCAGAAAAATTCGATTGCGAATTCTGACTTTTAGATGATAACTGGTGATTAGGCGCTACACTCCCTTGTCCAACTGTGGAAGCAGCAGGTGATTGTTGAAGATTCTGACTTACTCCTACAGCTGAGGAGGGAACAGGAATTGAAGATCCGATTATGTTTTGGGCATACTGTGGGTTCAAAGCGCTAGGATGGGTAAGGGCAGGGTGGTGAGGATGTGAAACAAAGTATGGTCCGTATGGAGAGTATGCTGGAAATGGGGCTGTAACTGTTGGATTTCTTATCTGTTCACCATTGCTTGTTGCAGTAGGCTGATGGGGTGATTGCTGGATATGCATTGGGGGAGGAGCAAAAAAGTAATATCCAGCATATTTTGGGTCCACCGCCTGAGTTGAATAACAAAAACTTTAAATTAGATTAGACCATAAAACGTATATTTTGAAACATGTATTTTACTCACGTGAGGAAGTGCCGCATGGCTGAAGTATACCGGATAACCTGGATTCGTATGTGTTTGAGCAGTCTGAGGAGTGGTGCTTCCTCTTGAAAACTTGGAATTAATAATTTCATTCACTCTATTGGCAACTGTTCCGAGAAACGTACGCTGTTCAAAGGTAAACGCAGGATGTCGACTAGCCAGAGTATAAAGTAAAGAAACTTCTTCTTGCGCATCTTTATCTAGCTCATCTAACCACGCTAAAGCTGGACTATCCTCAATATCAGAAAGGACAGTGTAATACAGATTGGCGCCATCGTGATTTGTTGGGGCTAAAACTGAAATATATAGGATTAATTTTCGGCGCTTATGGTCGTTAAGTATACACATTGACTCAGTCTCCTCTTCACTGCTACATCCGATATGATTAGGCAACGAAGAGGGTGCTTTGTTGATGCCCTTGTGTCCCAAATCATGACTGTTTGAAGGCTCGTTAGATAAACTATGATCACATAGATGGTCAGATCCGTGAAGTATTTCGGATGCGGTTAGACGCCCCTTTGCTTCTGAAGTATGCGTAGGACTAGGACGATTAGCAGGTGAATCGTTGACTGCAATAAAAGAAACAAAATTAAACACATCACAAATGTTGAATAAGAATAAAAATTAATTTTCATAATCATTTTCGAAAAACTAAGCCTACTCACAATTATTGGGGTGCATCAAAGGGTTAACATACTGAGTACCATTCACGAGAGTCCCAGTAACTATTTCTCCCAATGATTTCAATAATTTCCTCTTATCATCGGTATTCGCATTAAAAAATGAGTTAGCCTTTGCTTCAGCATCCCGAAGAGATCCAAAATCTTTTCTTCCTAAGTGTTCTATTAGCGACCCCAAGAAACGTATTTCAAAGGGCATGCTAAGATCTATCAAAGTGCACATCGCTTCGATGCGCATATGCGCTGAGAGACCCTGATACCATTCTGCGACATCTTCCTTCAACTGTCCAACCATCGTCTAAAAATAAATTATAATCATACTTGAACAAACCTTTTTCATCAACAAAAATTCCTTAAAAACACCACGATTGTTGTTATCAAAGTATAGTATCCTTCTTACTGTTAACGTCGACAGATCAAATCGTCATAGCTTGTCGGAATCCAGAATGCTTAAATTATTTGGATGAATTTAGTCTCTCCAAATAATCCAATTTAGTTGCAGATTCATAAAAAAACGTAAAAGCTGCAATGCTGCAAAGTTGAAGCTGCGTTGCTATTTCCAAGACTATTTTTCTCCAGAGATATAAAAACCCTGAACTATAAATTCTTCCTGAACACTTCCAGTGGTTTTCCTTCTTATCTTGCAAATAACACCCTCGCACTTCTCATTTAAATACACAAACTAACTTGACAACTACCAATTTTGTCCTATACTTCCAATCAATCAATCGACTCTTCTAAATCTAATAGTATCTAAAAAATTTAGAATTTTATAATTTTAATATATACAAACACAAATATACTGAACTCTGACATCTAAATTAAAAAATTTATACACTCTCCCCTCCACAAACCCTTAAAAGAAAACTGTAAATGCAAAACTATAAAAATCTTCCCACACTCCTCTGTTCCTCCCTCCCCTTCGTTTTATTTTCTTTAATCTACTTCGTTTAACGCCCTAGCTGTCTTACAAGTTGCTAAATTTCTTCTTCTAACTAACAAACCTGTCTCTCTTACGTAAATCCTATTATATACAGTTATTCATAAACTGCTCCTTAAATATTTTTTTCTGTTCTGCTGCCCTTCTTCTACATCTTTAACTGTCACCACTCAGATAAGTATTGATCCGTCCCAACAACACCTCCTTCACTCCTTCTTTCTTGGCCCAATTCTTTGCTTAAAACGAGATCCTTCGCCTATCTTCACGTCCTTCAATCAATCAAAAACAAAACAAACATACATTAACACTAATCAACCACCAATCACCAATCACCTGTTTCCCTCATTCATCCAAACCAAAACAAACCCGGTTAATTCCCACCATATACTAAACCAGGTGTTATCCTCCCCTTAAATTAATCCCCAATCCCCTCATAACCCCTTTCCCCCAAACCCCCACCAAAATACATAAAAAATCAAAACTATTTTAATAATCATTTGTAATTTAAAAACCAAATCCCCGAAATACTTACAACTTACATACTTTCCTTCCTTCCTTCCTTTGCAAAAATTTTTTTATGATTATTTTTGTGCACTCAATTTTTCCACAATTCACCAAAAAATTCACTAATTTTTTTATATACTCATAAAAAAAATAATACAACAGTTTTTTTTAATCAGCAGGCTTACAATTTATGTGTATGTTTTTTAAAAACGAAAAAATCTTAGTGCAAGTTTAAGTTATACTAACTTACTCAGAAGAACCAGACAACATAATTTTTTTTGCTTACACACATTCACAGTATACAATTTACTTTTATGTATTGTAATACGCACACTACTACCACGATTGACTATTTTTTTTATTCCTGCCTCAATTCCATACTTTGCCTTTCCCTTTCCAAAATGTGTATTTGTGTGTGTGAGTTGAGTGAGAACGATGCATTTAAGACGAGAGAGATGCTCTACATGTGTACAAAATACATAAGACGAAAAAGTGCATAAAATAGTATGTACTTCATACATTCATGCTAAATGGCTAAATGCTTAAGAGATAAATTGCATATATATAGCAATATCAACAATGTCATATTATATGGATATCCATAAGGACTAAGGACAATCTGATCCAATGGAAAGGCGAATAGATTCTTTTCTTATAGATATTTGCATGGAAAAAGATGAGAGAAGTTACAATATGGATGCTATTTAAAATGTAGGGTTGTAGAAAATGGTATGGTGGGATTGATTGGATTGGAGGTGGAATATTTTAATTGTGATTGGAATTGAGATATGGAATTAAGTGGGGGAGGGGATTGGGTTCCTTCTGGAGTGTACGTTAGGTATGCATAACTCCTTTTTGGTTTAATTCATGTAGTCTCTGGATTCTGGAGTAATGTACACTGCGTTCAACAATTATAAGACCAAGCAAAATTTCCTCAGTTCATATACTTGCGTAAACAATTTTCTTCCTCCGAGGCATTCAGTTTGTGCACCTACTCGTTGCTAATTACCAGGCAAGTTTTCAGTTTGATTCATGCACAAGCCTAGAAGAAAGAAGGTGGAAACTAAAAGTTGTAAAATTGCATTGTCAACAATTATAAGACCAAACTTAAAATTTTAAAGATTTGTACCTTTTGCTAAAATGAAAGGTACTCAGAAGAAGGACCTTACCTCGCCCTATCAAATAAAAAAAGAATCAAAGCGATACTCATACTACATCAAAAGTTATGGTCAAACGAATTTTTAAAAAAATTAGCATTGTCCCTTATCGGAGATTGCCATTTAATACAATACTTCCCGCTGTAGTTTTCTATTGCCTTGCAGTAGCCATTCCGATTTTTATGAACTTATGCAGTATTACCTACTGTTACTGTAAGTACAACTTAAAGCTTTCTTTAATTAGTTGTTGTCTCTGTAGAAGTACCGTTTTTATGAAGAACCGATTTTTGCGGAATTTAACAATACCGTATATGGGATAGTTACATGGCACCAAAATTTTGCACGCAAAGTCTTTCA